>PVHP010016473.1:0-35820 GCA_004024765.1 Zapus hudsonius
AAAAAAAAAGAACAGACTGAAAAATTAGATGGCTGCAAGCAAGACCACCTCTCATAGGAAAGGAAGGTTGAGTAAGGGAAGTACCCCCGGAGGGCAAGCAAGAAGTCATGTAGCATTACTCCCAGTGGGGAGTAAAAACAAGTCTGTGTGTGTTGTGATATGTATTATATATGGTGTATGCACATGTGTCCAGATGTGTATGCCCCATTCACATATATGTGGAAGCCAAAGGAGAACATCACTTCTCTTGGGGCTCATCTGTGAATTTCCTTTGAGTTGGGTTTCTCCATCAACCCAGAGCTTCTGTCCATCAGTGAACCACAGGGACTCTGTGAATTCCACCCCCAACACACTTGGGTTTATTGCCATGCGTGGCCATGCCCAGCTTTTTACATGGCCTCTGGGGAGTCAAATTTGGCAGTCTGTGAACCTAGAGGCCCTCTCACTTGAGCCACCTCCTCAGCCCAAAGCAAATTAATCAAAGAGCTTCCGACATTCTTCTGATGATCTTAGAGTTGCCATGTGTGGTGGTTTGAATCAGAGGCCTCACATAAACTCACGTGGTTTTGAAAGTGTGATCCCCCACTGATGGCATTTTGGGAGGTAGAGCCTTGTGGGAAGAGGTGTATTGTTGGAAGTGGGCTGAGGGATGTTATAGCCAGCTCTCCCTGGCTGGAGCTCTGCTCACTCTCCTGCTTCTGTTTCCTCCTGCCATGGCAGAGATGATGTCCGGCCTCTGCTCATACCATGCTTTCCCCTGCCACCATGAAGCTTCCCCTCAAGACTATAAGGCAAAATAAAACTGCTCCTCCCAACATCTGCTTTTGATCAGATATATTGTCCCAGCAATGAGCAGGTAACTCCAAGACCATAGACCAGCTTTCTGTCAGCATTTTCCCATGGTTGAACATGTATGACCTTGCCCAAGTTGACTTGTAAAGCTCATACCCAAGGAGCTTTTAGATGAAGAAGTTCTGGAGTTCAAGCTGATGCTGTGATGAAATGACACTTTAGCAGCCTTGGGAGAGGATGATTTGTCACGTGAGAATACAAGTAACTCGAATCTAGAGGGTGGATTGTGCTGGTTTTGAGACACCCACACATCCTTGGTACTCCTCCCTTTGAGAGTTGGAAACTAATTTTCTTCCCCCTTAAACGTATTGGCTTAATTTTAATGAAGAGAATCAAGTGGCAATAATGATGGACAACTGTGATAGCACCACAGACAGCATCCTGCTTTCTTGGTCCTCTTTAACTTCTTTGCCCTGGGAGAAGCTGGATGCAAGCCTGATGTGGTGGTTTGAAACAGGTGTCCCCCATAAACTTATGTGTTCGGAATGCTTGATCCCCAGCTGATGGTAATTTTGGAGTTGGAACCTTGTTGGAAGAGGGTTGTTGGAGGTGGTTTATGGGGTTATAGCCTGCTTCCCCCTTGCCAGTGTTTGGCACACTCTCCTGCTGCTTTTGTCCACCTGCTGTTGGCCAGGAGGTGATGATGTCCAGCCTCTGCTCATGCCATTGTTTTCCCTGCCATCGTGGAGCTTCCCCTCGAGTCCATAAGCCAAAATAAACTCATTCCTCCTACAAGCTGCTTCTGGTTGGATGTTTGTCAAAGGAAGGAGAAGCTGACTGCAACACCTAATGACCAGAGGTCTGATCCCCAGAACCTACGTAATCCCAACGTGCCTGCGGCGATAAGATGAGAATCCTGACACTCCCAGGCCAGCTAGTCTGGCATTTGCCGTGGCAAAACAACAAGAGAAGTTTCAATCAAGGTAGAAGGTGAGGACCAACAACCTCAGATTATCCTCTAACCACAACATGGGTGCCCAATCACAGAGAGGGGGAAAGAGGAAAGGTTGGGATGCAAAATTGAATAGCAGGAGAAGGTAGGGAGCAGGAGAGGTTAATGGGGATGAATGTGATAAAAGGACATTGTTTATCTGTATGAAAATGTGGTCATGAAATCCATTGTTATGTATAATGAACATATGCAAATAAAACTGGCTCCATAGCAGTGAACCCTGAAAGCTTTGCAGCTGGCCACCCAGGTCAAATATGCCTACTGGTACAATGGTTCCATGTCTGTTATGGGGGAAACCAGCTGCTCTCTGCATTTAAGGCCCGATCCACAAGAGGGAATTCATGCCTGGTACTGAAAACCTAATCAAAAGCCTGTAGCTGGAGACATTACAAGCCCTGGTGCAAAGAGTAAAACACTACTGTCTAAATGGATATCTTATATCCCACGCAATTACCCTCTAAGTATTTATGTTTATGCCCATATATTAATGCTACTCTCACTTTGGGCTAGAGAAGCTTCTCTTTTCAGATGGCAGTGACCACTGAGGTGACTCAAAAGTCATCAAAGTGTTAAGAAGAAAAGACAGTGGAGTGTTCAGCACTGAGACATCTCGATCACACCCTCCAAAGCTCAGAGTCCATTACAGAAGAGGTAGCAAAAAGAATGCAAGGGCCAAAGGAAGGGGAGGAGTGCTTTGTCATGCTGTCTTCCAGATATGAAGTGACCATGGCATTTGTGACCTCACAGTCGCTGACACTACCTTCACAAGACCTGAATAAGAGGGAAATGATACCATCAAAATAGAAGAGAGATTAATTGGAAAAAAAGAAGGGCTCCAGTGGAGGAGATATAGGGGAGGGGTGGTAGGTCATGAGAATGGTATATCATCTATACGTATGGAGGTTGACAATAAAAAAGCTTCTTTAAAAAAGAAAGAAATAGTTTTAAAGAGAAGATGAGGGCTGGAGAGATGGCTCAGTGGTTAAGGCACTTGCCTCTAGTGCCTAAGACCCCGGGTTCAATTCCCCAGGACCCACAGAAGCCAGACCCACATGGTGGTGGCCCTGGTGTGTTCTCTCTCTCTCTCTCTCTCTCTCTCTCTCTCTCTCTCTGCCTCTGCTTGTAAATGAATAAATAAAATATAAAAAAAGAGAAGATGACATAAATAATAGCATTCTGGAAAGAACTTTAAATGAGGAGCTTGAAACTAGGGAGATTCCTCAGTGATTAAAGGCACTGCTTGCAAAGCCTGCTCGCCTAAGTTCAATGCCCCAGGATACATGTAAAACTACTTGTGAGCCAAGATTATTCGCAGCAGCAAGAGACCCTGTCTCAAAGAATGTGGAACACAGATAAGTCCTCTGGCCTCTATACATGTGCCACACATATATATGCTAATTAATTATTAATTAATTAATTAATTAATGGAGCTCTACAGTGCCAGGCTGAAGCACCTGCACATGACATCAAGGTGAGGATTAAACAAGATAAAGGAATGGGACGTGTCCTGCAGCGCGCTCGAAGCTCCATGTCCTGTAGCTGTCTGCTTTCTTAGCATCTGGTCTCCCTAGCCACCATCTGGGTATGCAGTTTTCAAACGACATCAAGTGGCACCCTGAAGACATCCTATAGCATATTAGAGAGAGAAAGGGAGCCTAGAGGCCATCTAGCCTCCTAGTCATTTTCCAGAAGACAAAGTGGAGGTCTTGAAGGATGAAGGGAAGTGAGTGGCCACATCAAAAGTGGACTTGAACCCTGCCTCTCAACTTCCAGCTTTTCGGTCTCCTCTCTGGCAGTGGAGTGCTACGGTTGGTATTTGCCCGCACATTGGTGGGGGGGGGTTAAAAAACAAACAAACAAAAAGCAGACACTAGGAACGGGATCGCTTTAATCAGCGTAGACATGGGAGGCATGGCTGTGGGTGTTAGGGTGGAGGGGTGGGGCTGAGTAGGGAGTTCCAGGCCACTGACTGTACCAGGCTCCATGTTCCAGATGGTTCCAGATGTTCTTTGTCACAGGGACCCATCCTCAAGACATCTGTCACCAAGGCTGAGGACCATGCCCTGCTTGGCTAGCGTGCAAGGGGCCTGGGGATGGGTGGAATCTTCCTAGAGAGAGAAGCTGGGTTTGGTGCCAAGCTCCCCTGGGGATTCACAAGGAGTTGAACTTGGAAGGTGGGATGGTTCATCAGAACTTCAAGCTTTGGTTCTGCCACTGACCTGCTGTGTCTTTGGGTCTCTCCTCTCACCCTTCACAGCCTCCATTTCTTTAGTTACATGAAGAAGATTAATTAATAATTAATGTTAACATGCAACCTCAAAGACAGGCCAATCTAACCCTGAAATAAACAGCTGAAGAAGCTCACAAATTCACTTGTATGAACTCCTAGACACATGTGATCTAATAGTGCAAAGGTGACTTGTATGTCCACATGTCTGAGAATTACATTCAATGGAATTTGCCAAACACACACTGCTGACTAAGCCTCCATAGGACGGGGACATTTCAGAAGTATTTGCCTCAAGGGTCAGTGGGATTCAGGATGTATCAGCCCTGTAGAGAGAGCTTCAGAAAGAAGCTTGAGAAAGGCCAGCATTCAGGGCAGGAGCATGTGGAGGGAGGAAGACGAGTTGGCAAGCTCTGGGGATCCATCCCAAACATCCGGAACCCATTGCTCATGCAGGGCACGGGGCTCCAAAGGCATGCTGAGCGGAAGATGGCGGGGCTTTGTTTTATTTTTGGATTTTGCCAAATCAAAAGAATTTGGGAAATTGTGCTGAGCCGCAGCCTCTGCCAGGTTGGTGTGGGCCTGTTTATAAGTAATTCAATCTGAGGCAGGGAGGAGCCACAAGGGTGCATGCACGCACAGAGTCCTCACTTACACACACACACACACACACACACACACACACACAGCACCACCATGGCAACAGCAGGCCCCTCTTCTCTTGCTGTTTCCTGAGATACTGTCCCAGGCACTTGGGCTCCAGGTCAGTTTCCATTTATCCATTGGCACGGTGGGCTTCCTGGGTGTCGGGCAAGTGATAAGACATGGGACCAACATGGGGAGCCCAGCAGAGAAGGGCCCACTTTTCCTGATTCTTACACTCTGGTGGTCTATATGACCGGATGGAAATGCAGCTCTTTCCTGCTTCTTTTCTGTCACAGGGAAACCTTTGCACACCCTGCAGGCAGCTTGCCTGCTGGGAGGGAGAGCCTCAAGCACACTGCATGACTTGCAGATAGCTCAGTCAGTGAGTCTCTTCCTAAGCAGTTGTTTCCCCCCCCCACTTTATATATCCCTAGGGTGTGACCTTTTCCCAGACTTGATGACTTCCTGAGTCTCCTATTCCACCACAGGAGGGGATGTTTCAAAGAGGAGGAAATTGCTATAAAACACGGACGTACATAAGCAGAGAGTAGAAAGCAGAGTTGGGAGATCATTGGTAATGGAGAGCCTGGGGAAGAAAACATTCAGTAGATATCAGCAGTTCCTTCCTAACAGCCCTGGTTCTTGCTCATGTAGCATTAAAGATCCCTTGGATCTTGGAGAGGTGAGACACCTTCCTCCACCTTAAATGATGTATTATGATGAGTCCACCATGGCCATGGTCATATATTTCCTTTGGCCTAAGAGTATAGGCATGTGACCCTGTTCTAGCCAAACAATTTCAAGACGTATTCTAGGGAGAACTTTCTTATCACATAAAAACACAAAGCCTTGGGCTGGGGAGATGGCTCAGTCTGTAAGAGCACTCACTTCCAGGAGTAAGCATGAGGGCCTGGAGAGGATCTAAGACAGCCTGAGTTCAATTCCCCAGCACCCATATAAATAGTCAGGTGTGGCCAGACCTGTGGGGAATAAAAACCAGAGAATCACTGGGGCTCGAGAAAAACAGTAGCTCCAGGTTCAGAGAAGAAACTGATTGTGGGGGGGGGGGGCATCGGATGTCCTCTCCTGTCCTTCACACATGCACACATGGTATGTATGTTTCTGCACACACATTTGCATACACCACACACCACACCACACATACTACATAACACACACACACACACTCACAGATGAAGGCCAAAAAAAAGACAAAGCCTTTTGCTATTTCCCCTTCTTTCAAAAAATGACTGCAGAGGCTGAAGTCCTGAGACCACACACTGGCAAATTCAAAAGACAGGTATGAGGAGAACTGAGTACTGCACATTACTAAGCCTCCACCCCAAAGCTCAACTGTCTTCATCTAGACACTGACCAGGTGAGATCAAAAAGGAAAACAAAGGAAAAGGAAAAAAGACTCGATTGCTTTTAATTGGAATTTCATGTCACTTGCAGCTGAGCGCATTCCGAAAGCACCAGACAAAAGAGGTCATCGGTAGGTATCGCCAGTGGCAGGTGACATCAGGGAAGATGTACTCAACTCACTCACCTCCAGTTGTTTGCTCTTTGGTATAAGCTGGTATTCAAATTCTATTTGGAGGAGCTTAACCATGGGAATTTATAATGTGTGCCTGTGTGAATGTATGTGAATACATGTATGTGTGTGGGGGTGGGTGTGTTGTGGGTGTGCATAGGGAAGCAGGGAAATGCTATTTAAAAGTTGCTACTGCTTCATGTCTAATAATAAGCCTTCGGCTTCCTGGAGTTGAATCTAGCTACCCACTCACCCTGGGTCACCATGTTATATAAACCTTCCTGTGCCTCACTTTGGCCTTCGGTAGTAATCCTACTTTCTAGAGCTATTCTGGGGATTGAAGGAATTCATTCTTGGTCTTGGAATCAAGTTTCAGAGCAAGTCCCGAACGTATAGGAAATTCTTTCTTTATATTAACTAATAATGTCAATAATGTCCCTGATTCGAAGATGTCTGTGGTTTCACATTCTTAATAAAGTATTATCTTAAACGGTTCATTGTACATAATCCTACAATGACATAAAGACATTTTCACACACATATGTTGTCGTACATTGTCTTTAACATACCTGAAATCACATGTCAAAGAGAAAATGAAGCCTCCTGTCCTTGGCGATGTTTCATCACATCTGTAGCCTTAGCTTCAAGGAAACATGGTGCAGCTTCCTTGCTATGGAAGATTCCCTTGAACAGTGCCTTGGACATAGGAGTATAGGAAACAGGTAGGCACCTCACATGCTAGGCAAGGGCTTTGGAAAAGCCACCCTTCCCAGGAGCCATTGTTTGTAACCCTCAAAGTGTCTGGGGGAGGCCTGGGCAAATTTGCACAATGGACCAGCAGATCTGAGAAAAGATAAGTGCCTTTTTTATTTTAGGGCAGTTTTAGATTTCACAAGCAATTTAAAAGGCAGCTGTAAAGATTTTCATCTTCTTGCCCCAACACATGCATAGCCTCCCCCTCCCAACATGCCCTACCAGAGTGGAACCTTTGTCACAATCAATGACGCTCCAGCAACTCCATGTTACCCCCAGAGAATCCACAGCATACATCACGACTCCTCTATGTTCTATAGGCTTTGGTCAATGAATGCATCACCACATGTATCCACCACTATGCAGAGCCGTCTCAATGCCCTGAGCATCCTCTATGTCCTGCCTCTTCCTCCCACCTCTCTCCTGGCTCACACTGCCCATCACTGATCAGTTTAATATGTCCACAGTTTTGCCTTTCCCAGAATGCCATCTGGTTGGGATCACATAGTACAGTCAGTGGCTATTACAAATATGCCTTTGAGGTGACGTCTTACCTTCCCATGGCTCCAAACATTTCTGCTTTGTTTTCAATAATGTCCCATGGTCTGGATAGGCTGTGGTTTATTGAGTCATTCACCTTCCAAAGGACATCTTGGTTGCAATTGAGAATATAGCCCAGCTCTTAACAACTGTGTGCAGAGTTGTTCTGTTTGATCTTACTGCGACTGACATTGATCCGGTGACTTGTGTGGACATACGGCTTCAACTCTTTGGGGCAAATACCAAAGAACATGGTTTCTAGGTCACATGATAAAAGCGTATTTAATTTTATTTAAAAGAAAACTAGCATTCTATAAGATATAACCATCGATAAAGAGGGAGGAGGATAGTCCAGACAAAAGGGGGGAAAAAGCTTAACCTTTAAACCATGAACTCTGGCGGGTAAATCCCAGACCCAGAATTGGGTTGCTGTTGGCCAGGGAGACCCATGAGGTTCACAAAACAATGTAGGCCATTGCCAAAACACTTTATTTTTTAATTAAATATTTAATTAATTTTTTATCTGAGAGAGAGAGAGAGAGAGAGAGAGAGAGAGAATGGTCACACCAGAGCCTCCAGCCACTGCAAACGAACTCCAAACACATGCACCACCTTGTGCATCTGGCTTTACATGGGTACTGGGGAATCGAACTCAGGGCCTTCTGCTTTGAGGCAAACACCTTAACTACTAAGCCATCTCTCCAGCCCCCAAAATACTTTATTACCTGCCAGAGCTAAGAGGTAGGACCCTATTGCTGAAGACACTATAAGCTGTAGTCACAGAACATCGGAATATCATGCTGGAATCCAAAGGGAGACTAGCTCCCCCCTGGCTAGGCCTTATACTGCGGGAAAACTCTCTGGGAGCCACTGGAGGACCAACAGCATGAATAAGAAGGGACCCTGCAGACTATGAGATCAACCAATAGTAGCACACAGCCTCTGTGGGTTCTCTGATTGGACATGAGGCCCACTCAGTAGAAGAGAACTCTAACCTGGTACTGAAAACCAAGGTAGAATCACACGGTCAAAAAATGCAGACTTCAGCGAGAAGCCCCACAGCTCTCTGGAGAAGAAGAGGAAGCTTGCACACCAAAAACAATCTCTCAGATAACTTTGCATGCTCCCTTTAACCTAAGCTGCTCTCATTCTTGGTTGGAGAATCTGTTTTATTTTACAGAGGACAGAATAAACGGAGGAGAACCAAGATCCATCCATAAAACAAGAAGATAGCTGACTGCCCACTGTGAGATGTGCCACCTCCACCACATCTGCCAGGGCCCAGGAGAAATTGTAGAGGAAGCTGTGACATGAACACTGCTCTTACCGCTAGCCTGACAACCAGCTCAGGGGTGATGGTGACAGACATGTTGTTCAATCAAAACCTATCAAAGCAGAAATCCAGGGCTGGAGAGATGGCTCAGTGGTTAAGGCACTTGCCTCCAGTGCCTAAGGCCCCAGGTTCAATTCCCCAGGACCCACATAAGCCAGACCCACAAGGTGGTGGCCCTTGTTGTCTCTCTCTCTCTCTCTCTCTCTCTCTCTCTCTCTCTCTCTCTCTCTCTCTCCCTCTCTCTTTCTCACTCTCTCTGCTTAAAAATGAGTAAAGTATTTTTTTAAAATCCGTGTGTACATATATGTGCAAACTATATATACATTAGAAAAAAAAAAGCAGAAATCCAGAGGCTGCAGAGAACTCAACACTAAATCAGACTGCCAACAAGCCTGGCGTGGTTCAAGTAGCATTTCAGAAGAGGGAACGGAAAGATCCTAAGAGTCACAGAGTAGGTAGAAATGTCCTGAGGCATGGTCCTCCCTGCTACCTCATAGGGACTGACTCAGTCCCTCATGATCTCAGCAATGAATACCATCACCCCACTGAGCAAGGCCCCCAGGGTAATGGGAGCAGGGCCCAGAGGATAAAACAGTCTTTTGGATTATTATGCCCCCCTCCAATAAAATGCTGTAAAATAAATAATAATAAATAAATAATAAATAATAAATAAAATGGCTGTAGCGCTTTGCATGTCCACATGAATGATTGCTCCTTCATTCATGATGGTGTCAGTGCTCTGGACTTCAGTCACTCTAGAAGGTGGGTAATGGTAACTGGCTTCTGTCCTGTTTGCATTTCCTACCTAATGACATTGACATTGAGCATCTCCCATGCCTGTTTGCCATCTGAGCATCTTCACTGCCGAGGTGTCTGGTAAAGACTTTGGCGCAATTTTTTTTTTCAATCAGGTTGTTTGTTTTCTTCTTGCTGGGTTTAGGAGTTCTTTGTATATTTTGGATAACAGTCCGATGATGTGTCTTTTTGCAAGTATTTCCTCACTGCCTGTGACTTGTCTCATCCTCTGGTCTTTGATGAAAGCCAGCCCACTCCTGATTCTTTCACAGACCCTGCCGGTGGGTTGCATCCAAAGAGACATAACCACACTCAAGGTCACCAAGATGGTCTTCTGTGTGATCTTCCAGTTTTATAGCTTTTAGTTCACAATGACGTCTATGATCCATTTGGAGATCATTTTTGTGAATGCTGGGAAGCTTTCCTGCACGTGGAAGATCAGTCACTCTAGACCACTTGTGAAAGGGTGTTAGCTCCGTGCTGTTATTTGGTTCAAGTTATTCAAATACCTGAGGTTACAGAGTGGAAACACCTGAGCACAAATGACAGAAGGACCTCTATGAAGGAGCCGTCAGGGGGAGCAGGCAGAAGGGTCTCCACAAAGCAGAGGTGAGACCGTCAAGAGAAACACATTGCTCCAGGATCCAGTGTGGAAGCAGGTAGGGATGGGTAGATGCCAAGGAAGAGAGAAGTCATTTCTGAGACAAGCATGACCTTCTTTGTCTCTTTTGTTTTAAGTTCAAATAGGTAAATGAGTTCTTGCACTGAAATTATTAATGCAATAAATAATAATTGATAACATGATATGATATTGATAATATGACATTATCTCAGCTGACATACACCCACTGCCTACATTGGATGAAGCCTGCTATGATTCATCACGCATATTACCTCACTCTACACAGTCAGGAAATGGAAGCAGTGACACCTGTGACAGGTGAGAAAACAAGACCTTGAGAGATCAATTAACTTATTGTGTTAACTAGTGATATTATCACCCAGCATGTGTGATAATGACATGTAGCAGAGCTGAGATTCAAACTCAATTGGTTTTACTCTAGAGCCTGGAATAATCTCCATCCTTAATAGAAAATAGAGTTTCTGGGCTGAAGAGATGGTTCATAGGTTAAGATGCCTGTAAAGCCTAAGGACCTGGATTCAATTCCCCAGTACCCACATAAAGCGAGATGCAGAAAGTGGCACATGCATCTGGAGTTTGTTTACAGTGGCTGGAGGCCCTGGCACCACACCCATTCTCTCTCTCTCTCTCTCTCTCTCTCTCTATATATATATATATATATATATATATATATATATATATATATATATATCTTTCTCTCTTTCTCTCTCATAATTAATTTTTTAAAAATTTATACATGGAAAGTGGAGTTTCTACGGTTCTTTGCCATGACCTGCAAAGTGTGCAGGGTGGATGTGGCTTTTTCCCCCACCTACGGAAACTATGCCATTCCCTTCAGCTCCTTGAGCACTGTCCAGGGCTTTTTCTGCACTATCCAGCATGTATTAGTCAGTGCAGGCTGCCATAACAAGATAGCACAGCACAGGTGGGTGGTTGACATGATATCCATTTATTTACTGAGTCTAGACGCTGAAAAGCCTACGTCTAGGTCATTTCTTCCCAGTTTACAGATGTTCTCTTCTCACTGGGCAGGACAGAGAGAGAGAGAGAGAGAGAGAGAGAGAGAGAGAGAGAGAGAGCCTGCTGTCTTCCTCGTTCCCTCAGGCCATGAATCAGGGACCCACCTTCATGACCTCCTCCAGACTCAGTTGCCCCCTACAACCCACACTCTGGATGCAGTTGCCTTGGAAGGAAGGGCTTCAACCTGCGAATTTGGAGGGAGACACAATTTAGTCTGTAGCAAGCAGTTAGGTTATTTTTATGTTCTTTAAAAGAATGAGACCCACATGTACTCTCTGTGCCGGGCCATGTGAGGCTGGCTGTGCACTGCCTTGGGTCTGGGCCAGGATGAAGGCCGTCACCAGATGCTGTCCCTTGACCTTGTACCTCCAGAACTGTGAATCAAAATAAACCTCTTCTCTTTGTTTAAAAAAACAAGATAGAAACTTTCCGTGAACATCTAGTCCTAAGTATCTCCAAGATTCCAGATTTTCAGATTTAAGCAGCATCTCAGAGGAAATCAGGTCTCCACTCCACATGTGTCTCAGTGATGCCAGGAGACTTGCCTGGAGCCACACAGCTAGTCAGTGGTATTGTTGAATGTAAAACTAGGCCTCCTGATGCCAACCATGTAATGGCTTTTGTTGCGAAGTTTTAAAGGATTGAGGAGGAGGGGGAGTAGGCTAGCTCAGGTCCCTGCTCTGGGCCAGGCAAGGTACATTTCACCCTACATTTTCCCCATAACCCGGCACAGGAAGCATCATTAACCACTGGTAGAGGAAAAACCTGAGGTTCAGAGATGAAGCACCTGACCCACGCTCACACAGCTATTTGGTGGTGGAGCCAGAACCCTAGATTCTTGTGTGTGTGCATGGTGTGCATGCATGCATGTATATGTGTGTAGGTACAAACATGTGTGCAGGTGTGTGTGAAGGCCAGAGGACAAGCTCAGGACGTGCTCAGGAACGCCATCCACCTCCTTTAAGATAGTGTCTCTCATGGCCTGAAGCTCGCCAATTAGACTAGAGACTGGTAGTCAGCGAGCTCCAGGGATCCTCTTGTCTCTCAGTCCAGCACCCGGATAACATGTGTATTCTGCCATGCCTGGCATTTTACATGAGTGCTGAGGATGGAAATCAGCTCCTAATGCCACTGAGCTATCTCCCCATCGATGAACCCCAAATTCTGGCCTGCTTTGCCTTCTCTGTACTGATTTTCACCTGAGTAAGTGGCTACCTAGCGGGTCCCAGTGGAGGCCAGGAAGGTGGTTTGATGGCTCCAATCCAACATTTCCACCCATGTCCGGATCAACCCTGTGGAGTGGGGACCTGCCAGGAGGGACAGATGAAGAAAAGAAAGGACAGCTAGTCTGGCCAGCTACCCAATACTGCCACTCTCCTGCGCAGGGAGCCCACATCTATCTATATCCTACCTAAGAAGCCAGCACTCTGTTTATTTTTTCTTTACCTTCAAACTCTCCACTCCTTTATCAGTAGACAAGTACAAACCGTGCCAGCCCACCCTCCCCTCCGGCTGCAAAGGAAATGAACTTGGCATTCTATAGTCCTCACCTGGCATGAATCACAAGGCAGCCCCAAGGGACGAGGGGCAAGGCTGCCTGTCAGACCGATGGGACATCGACATCTTGGGAGAGGGAAAAGGAAAGGTGGATGGCTGGCCTTGGCCCAAGAGTGACAGAGGCCCCTTGCTCCCAGGCCCCAGGTTTGTTTCCCTAGCTAGGGAACAATGCTGAGATGTGTCAGGAAGTGACGCTGAAATGCCATCCCCTTGTCCCTTGTTCAGCCTCTGGCTAAAGGAGGTTCCTGGAGGGAATATTTTTAGTTTGACAAATGAAAGCCTGGGACCGAGGACAGGAGGGATTAAGGGAGCTCTTCTCTGACACTCCTGGAGACGGGGAGATGATGACTCAGATACGGAGGGCTTAGGCGCGACTTCGCAAGACATTCTTCAAGCATGAGCGCAGGAGGCAGGCAGCCTCTGGAATTCCTCCCGCTGGCTGCCCGGGCAGCTCCTCCTCCACCCTCCCCTTGGCACACTGTTGGAAGCAGCTTGGAGGGATCAAAGCAGCCGCCTGAGTGGCTTTCCAGAATGGAGAGTCCAGAGAGCTGGGTTCAAGTCCAGCCACACTGTTTGGTTGTTGGGGGGGGTCATCATTTTGTGAATATTCTTCAGTTGCCACATCTATAAGCCAGGTGTATGGAACTTTTGGAGGTAGTGGGGGATGAGGCTACAGCTTTGTGGGGGGAAAGCACCAAGTGTGAGGTGCTGGGAAGATGTAATTTTTTAAATTTTTATTTATTGATGATTTTAAACATGTATATAATGTATTTTGATCAGATTCCTCCCTCCCATTACCTTCTCTTGTTCTCAACAAAATGTCTCCCCTCCTCCACCAACTATTAACTGCCAATAACTCCTCAGTGATGGAATGGTAACAGGCCCACGCTTGTACAGGTCTTGTGCTGGTTAACCACAGGTATTATGAGAGGTCATGAGTGAAATAGCCATGTCATATGAGGAAGATAGTGTTCCACAGCACACCTCCCCATCCTCTGGCTCGTAGTACATTCTTTCTGTTCCCTCTTCTGTAATGTTCCCTGAGCCTTAGAGGAGGTGAAATCGAGGTCTTCCTTAGTGATGAGCAATTCTCAGCACTTTGGTGAGTTTTGAGTTACTGCAAAAAGAAGCTTCTCTAATCAAAGCTGCTAACAGCTTTCTCTATGGAAGCACTAATCTATGGGCAGAAGCATAAAGATGCAAAGGACAGTTTGGCGCCACCACATGAGACAGCCATTTCTGTCTTAGCCCAGCTGCCTCTACAGAGAGATATCAAATCTCCCCTGGAAGAAATACCAGTACTCACTAAGCTAGTCTGTGCTGAGTGTCCTGTCCCTCCGCAGCTCTGGGAGATGCATCTCGTCATTCTCATCTCACAGATGAGAAACTGGAACTCAGCAGAGATGGTACAGCTTGCCGAAAGTCACAG
Source organism: Zapus hudsonius (assembly GCA_004024765.1). Lineage (NCBI taxonomy): Eukaryota > Metazoa > Chordata > Mammalia > Rodentia > Dipodidae > Zapus > Zapus hudsonius. The sequence continues at coordinate 14,281 of PVHP010016473.1, forward strand.
AGCTAACCACTAGGAGGCTGGTGTTAGACCTTGCACTCCCTGACTCTGAAGCCTCCAACTCTGATCTCTGTGCTGGAGACACACAGCTGGGCCTGTATTCTGCAGCAGAATAAATTGGAGCAAAAACCATGAGTGATCAGGGCCATGTATAGAAAGAGGGACCAACCCGGGAGCAAAAGGGACAGGACAGAGTTGTTGGTGGAAGAAAAGACACAGAGCAGACACAGCAGCTGGGCTCAGAGCCAGGGCACAGATGTGCAGAGGAGGTGCTCAGCTGGAGCCTGGGTCCTAGGTAGCTGGCCACCATGACTTCCACGGGCTCGAGGTATGCAGTGGGTACCTGGGAGGGTGGGAGCTCTTTAAAGTCAGAGCCTGTTCACTGGGTGGAAAGTGGGAATGAGGCAACCAGCAGTCTCTAAATGGCTGATTTCTCACTTTCCAAAGAGCTGGCTCTGGGTGATGCTCCCAGGGACTCAGTGACCAAGTCACTGAATGATTGTATCCAATAAATATGTCTTTGATGAGCCAGTTCACACATGGCCCACCAGGCCTGCGGTGTGACTTCAGAGTGAAAATGAAGAGGCCGTCCATGTGTGTTGTACCTCAGAAATGCCAGGAGTGATCCTTTCCCTTGTCCTCTTAAGTAGTTCCTCTAAGCTCCAATAATTTGTTTTGTATCTCCTCATGAGACCTGATAGAGCTGTTTTAAACTGAAAATGAAAGGTAGCCCATAAATGCTTTTTTTCCCTTTAATTTGACCTTAGGAAAGAAGGAAGGCAGGAGGGCAGGAAGGAAGAAAAAAAGGAAGAGAGAGAAGAGGGAGGTACTTTAGTGAGTCTCGGCATCCTGAATGTCATATAACCCTGTCTGCTTTCTGTGTACTTGCTTGTGAGAAGGGGCAGTCTCCTACAGCCACTAAAAGCCATGGAATTTCTCACAGGCCTACTCTGTCCCTTCTCGTGGAATCTCACCCCCAGCACCATTCCCCTGGGAACTGAGTTTTTAATTAATGTCCCTGCCTCAATTGATGTCCCTCTGGAAGATCTATTAGTACTCTCCTCTGAGACCTCAGTGTTGAGGCAGGGGAGTGTTAGGAAGATGAAATGTCCCCCACATGCTAATGTGTTTGAGTATTTGATCCCCAGCTGGTGGCACTGTTTGGAGAGACTGTGGAATCTTTGGGACCTGGGGCCTAGCTACCATATATGTCCACTAAGGGTAGGCCTTTAAGGGTGAAACACCTGTCTGTTTCAGGTCCTGTCTCTGCTTCCCGATCCACAGAGACGAATGGCTCCACCATGCCTTCCCCGCCGTGATGGACTCTACTATAAACTGTGAACCAAAATCAACCTCCCCTCCTGTAAGTTACTTCTGTCAGGCATCTTGTCACATGGATGAGAAAAGTGACTCATCAAAAGCCCATGACTTAGAAGGACACAGACCCTAGAGGTCTTTGGCTAAATAACCATTAAGTCCATAAAATTACCTTCTAAATGTATGTTTATGCCCACTGAGTAATGCTATTCTTACTTCTGGTTAGAGAAGCTTCCTTTTACAGATGGCAGTGAATACTGGGGAGACTCAAGTCATCAAGGTGATGAGAAGAAGAGAAAGTCCAGTGCTGAGCACAGGACATGATATTTCCATCATACCCACCAGGGCTCAGGGATCCTGCAGAGGAAGCATTGGACTGAATATGAATGGTGCTCACTGCTACCCAGAGACACTTCTCTCTGGAGATGGTGGTAGATACTGAGAGACTCAGAACTCACCAAAGCATTGCAGAAGAGGAAGCAGAAAGAATATAAAGACCACCGGGTGGGGAGGAGGGACTTTTGGGCACTATGCTCTGGACATGAACTGACCGATGCATTCATGACCTCACAATGGTTGTCATTACGCCCCCAAGACGTGCACAGTTCTGAGCTCATCAATATTTTGACACGGAGGATAAAGGAAGACAAAAGGAATGAGACATCAAAACAGAGAAAGGAATTCTTGGGAAGTGGAATGGGGGTGAGGGATGGGGAGACAACGGAAGGTAATGATCAAATTACAGTATGTTCATGTATTAAAGTTCTCAGTTAAAATAATAATAATAATGTGTTCAAAAGAGAAAGAAAGGAAAGTGACTCACAGTGAGCAAGTGGTCTGCTTGATCTGATGGGTGCTGCGTGCTCAGAACAGGTTAGGCCTTCACGATGACATTCGCCCGAACATGCTCAAGGCTGATTTGGCATCTGCCCTGTTCTATTTTTTTTTTTTGGTTTTTCGAGGTAGGGTCTCACTCTAGCCCAGGCTGACCTGGAATTCACTCTGTAGTCTCAGGGTGGCCTTGAACTCACGGCGATCCTCCTACCTCTGCCTCCCAAGTGCTGGGATTAAAGGTGTGCACCACCACGCCCGCCTCCCTGTCCTCATTGAGAAGGACTTCCCAACACAAATGCAGCTTCTGCTGCAAGTTTCCCTGCTGGCGAGACATGGGACCTGGGGAAGTCACCTAATTCTGTGTGTCACCTGGGAAATGAGAGTTAATTACCACTGGCTCAGGGAAGAGAAGAGAGGAGAAGAGAGGGGAGGGGAGGGGAGAGGAGAAAGGGGGAAGGATAAGACCAGATAGATAGATGATAGATAGATAGATAGATAGATAGATAGATAGATAGATAGATAGATAGATGATAGATAGATGTGATAAATGGATAGACATAGATGAATCATACATATACACATGCATACATACATGGCTCACATGTACCTGGCATGTAATGATAGAGGTGTTTCCATCATCCTCAGTAGCATCTTGTCATTATGTATGATTAATGATTTCATTAGCGACCTGTCTTTTTCTCTCGCCCCAGTATCTTCTCTCGTTACTTTTCATCTAATGACAATACATGCTGGAAGCCTTTCTGTGGGGGAGGGGACTAATCCACCTTGTTATTTATTGTAACACAGAACAGGTCAAAAGAAACCAACTTGGCGCAATGCTAAGATGAGATCTCGAATTTGGTCTTCCTGCACTCCACATCCAGCTTGAAGCCCAGCCGCTTTCCTGCAAAACCAGAGTCACTTGAATATGAGGCCTGTGGAGGAGGACAGGGAATAGGCATTACCAGAACCTCTCAGCCAAGGGATGGCATGGTCCTCCTTGACCACGTGGGCATAGGGCTTCTTGGGGACCAACTTCTCTGCCATCTGCCCTCAGCTGGCCTGCTCCCTCCTTGGCCTGATGCCTTCTCTCTACCCGATGGCTTCTGTTGTCTTGCATGTAGGTCACAGGGGACTCAGTGGGCTTCACACATCTTACACTTTCAGCTTCAGCTTTTGCCAACTGCCCTGTGCCCACATCACTGCCAAGATCAGAAACTCTGAAGTGCATAGCATTAAGTCCCCACCCTCTGATCTAACCCCAGGGGCTGAAGGGTCAGGATGAGGGATAGGACATGAAATATATCAGTCACCTCTTTGCCTCTTGAGCAAGTCGCTGAGACTTACAGCACTATCTTAAAGCTAGGACCCATGGTAGATGGGGGAACCCTGGTACTTTCCAGTGGTCTTGCAGCTCAAAGGCTGTTCTGATTCTTTGCCCATAAATTCCAGCCAGAGGAAGACTGGGGCCGGAATCCCAACCCTGCCATTGGCTAGTTGCTCTATTTCAAGCAGAGATCCTGCCAGACCTCAGTCTCCTTATCTGGAAATGAGCCTCATCAGCTGGTGATGCCAGGTTTCTAAGACAATCGGAACAGTCTTGGGCTATGGAGATGACTCAGTCAGTAAAGTGCTTACCTTGGAAGCATGAGGACCTGAGATCCATGCCCAGAACCCATGTTTTAAAAAAATGTCAAGCATGGTGTCACATGCTTTAAACTCAGCCCTGGGGAGGTGATGACAGGAGGATCCCTGGGGCTCACTGGGCACCTGGTCTAACCTAATTGGTGAGCTAAGCCAGTGAGAACCCCTCAAAAAGTACATGGTATCTGAAGAACAGCACCTGAGGTTATCTTTTGGCCTCTATGCAGAAGCGTGCATATCTGCACCATACCTGCACACACGTGTACCTGCACACATGCACACACAGATCAGTCTGAACCATGATAAAAATTCAGAACCCACAAGTTTTAATTATCCCAATTGTGATTATTATAACTCGGGATTGGATTTAATTGATACATAGCCCCCCTTATTCCACTTGATAAAGTTTCTCAAGTGTCCAAGCTTCAATTTCCCATCTGCACCAAAGAGCAGATTCTAATCAACCCTTGCTTCACAGTGGCTCTGTGTGGCAAATATGTACGGATTCAAGCAATGAGCTTGTGTGTTCTCTCTCTCTCTCTCTCTCTCTCTCTCTCTCTCTCTCTCTCTCTCTCTCTCTCTCTCTCTCATTTATTTTGTTTTCCTAAAAAGCCAGAGTCCTCCTCACAAGGTTCATCTAGAAGCATCCATCTGAGGCTCAGCCCCTAGAACCGGACATTGGCTAAAATCTCATTCTTGAGAAGTCGTAAGTTGCTGGAGCAGGCAGAAATCTTAAAGATTACTGTGCTCATAGTTTACAGATGAGGGAACCTGAAAGCAGGACACCCAACATCTTCCTCTAGCCTCAGCAGATGTGTGTCCATTCATGTGCATCTGCACACACATGTGCATATACCACACACACACCACATACTACGCACACACACTGAAAAGAAACAATAAATAAGGCAGAAAGCAGACAGTGGGGAGCAAGAGCCGAGCCATAGAGGATTTCCCAACTGACAAGCTCCTAAGTCCATTCTCCTCCTCCTCATAGCTGCAGCTAACTCTCCAGATGCTGTCCCCAGGGCAGGCTGATGTCACAGGTTCATTGTCCTGGTGGAGTGGGCTGGGCTTGGATGCAGAGGGTGCAGGGACAGGCTTGTCAGCCTTTGAAATCAGAGCTGATTGTTTTTAATGATGTCAGATGTAAATTTTCATTTCTCATGTTGATACTCTGGCAAACATTGCTACCGCAGGGCAGATGGTCTGCTTTGGGGGTGCTAGGAGTCTGGGGTGGCCCAGCTCAGAACACTGGCCTAATCCCCTTTCACTTTCAAAGCCCACAGATGCCCGCCAGTCACATGACATCACAGCTCTGAGCCTCCCTTCCCTAATGACTCCCAAGTCTCTTGTTATGGCTGAGCTCTGCCGTGTGAGGAGGCCTTGCCAGCAGTGGGCTTGCTTCAAGCCCCAGGCTTTCATGTGTCACAGCGTTGGTTCTTGGAGTCAGGGGTTCAGAGGAACAGGTGTGTGCATGTGGTGTTGGTGACCTGGAGGAGGGGAATCCATTTGGGAGTGAGGAGTTTCCTGTGGTTGATAGACTGTGGACCACATATGTAACCAGAAAGACCACAGGTAGAGTCTTGTGGCTAGGTTGACCCCTCTCTCACTTGGGCCTATTGCCTCTTGTCTTTGGCAAGAGTGTTCATAACATCTCTCACCTCCTCCTATACTTCTTTCTGCAGAGTGATCCCAACCCCTAAAGAGGAAGCCGCCGCCAGGCGTGGTGGCACATTCCTTGAATCCCAGCACTTGGGAGGCAAAGGTAGGAAGATCGATGAGAGTTCAAGGCCAGCCGGAAACTACATAGTGAATTGCAGGCCTACCTCAAAAAAAAAATTGAAAAAAAGACCCTGCCTCTATAAAACCAGAGAGGCGGGGAGAGGTAGCCAATGGCCCCCAAGGGAAGGAGCATGCTCAGCCCCATCCCTACCCTGCCTTGTAATACCATCTGCTGAAATAACCTCTCTCTTTTTCTCTCTTTCTCTCTCTCAGCATCACTCCCTCCGGTTCTGATCCAAGGCACATGATCTCTGAATTGTAGTAATACACTTAGTAAGACCTACAGCTATTCCCCCACTGCCTCCACTCCAGAGGGATCCCCGGATGCAGCCCAAGTTCAGATCATTGACACTGGGGGCTGGGGATTTAACATAGGAAAGTATCACTTCTTTATTTGTTTATATTAATTGGACAAAATTGTGAGTTTCATTATGACATCTTTATGCATAGCTGTAAAGTTCTTGGGCTGTACTTACCTCCCTATTACGCACACTTACCCACACACACATTGGCCCTCTTCCTGGTCCCCTGTAATCCCCCTCCTACTTTCATGGCTTTTTCTCAAGAGTCCACATGCCTTTTTTGCGGTCAATCATGGGCATACCACAGAAGGATGTTTCTATCAAGTCAGATGCGCCTGACTCCCTGTCCCTGGAGAAGCATGCAGACTACACTGCATCCTGTGGCTGAAAGAAAGATGACTCTGAATACTGTATGTCTGAGTACTTGAGAATGAGTGGCATCTGTTAACAGTGATGGGTCTCATGGGGCAGCTTGATTGCATGGACAGGGAAGGGACAATGACATTCAAGTCATGCAGAGTAAGTGCTAGCAATGGACATGACCCTCATCTTCTGAGTACGCTCCGTGCTGAGCAGATTCTAACTCCGTGTGATAGTGTCAGTGTGATTGGTGTAAATAAAGTTTTGGAGTATGTTCAGAGACTACAGAAAGAAGACGGCTCTTTTCTGGGGATATGTGGGGAGAAATTGATGCCAGATTCCCCTGTGCCCTGGCAACTTTGGCTCTCTTGGGCAAGCTTGATGCCATTAATGTGGAAAAGACGATTGAATTTGCTCCGTCCTATATGAATTTTGATGATGGGTTTGGGTGCAAACCCGGTTCTGAATGTCATGCTGAACAGATCTATCGTTGCACAGGATTCCTGGTTATTACCAGTCAGTTGCATCAAGTGAATTCTGATTTATTTGGTTAGTGGATTTATGAGTGTCAGTTGCCTTCAGGTAGACTGAAAGGCAGACCAGTGACGTTACCAGATGTTTGCTATTCCTGGTGGATATTGGCTTCCCTAAAGATTATTGGAAGGCTTCAATGGATTAATAGAGGAAAAACTGCAGAGTTTCATCTAGTGTGTCGTGATGAAGAAACTGGAGGATTTGCTGATGGGCCAGGAGAAATGGAGGATCCTTTTCATACATTATCTGGCATTGCTGGGCTGTCGCTCTTGGGAGAAGAGCAGTCTTCCTCAGGCCTGAAGAAGTGCTCCAGAGGGTGACTGTCCAGTCGGAACCGGTAAGCTCAACCATAGGATGAGGACGGCAGAGATGTTTAGTACAGTTGTTCATTCTGTCTCTATTTATTTGAAGTGCTTATTCGGCTTAAGTGACAACTGTTAATATTTTGTATATCATTTTGAATTAATTATAAATTATAGGGCTGGAGAGATAGCTCAGTGGTTGGGGCGCCTAGGCCCAATTCAATTCCCCAGGACCCACATGGGCCAGACCCACAAGGTGGTGGTCCTGTTTCTCTCTCTCTCTCTTTCTCTCTTTTCTCTCTCTCTCTCTCTCTCTCTGTGTGTGTGTGTGTGTGTGTGTGTCTGTCTGTCTGCTTGAAGATGAATAAATAAAATATTTTTTAAAAATAAAATAATAAATAAATTATACATATTGTAAAAAAAAATACCTCTATTATGTTTTCAACTTTAGAGCTTCTGCAGTGGTATGAATAGCTTTTTGTTCATATGTTACATGTATCACGTCTGCATACCAACAAACTTAGATGAACTTGGACTTTATTGAGTTCTTTACCATGTGTCTCATAAGAATAGTTGATGAAATATTTTTTGGAAATTTTTGTCAACAGAATGTTAACTGATAAAAATGAGCCTTATACATAAATTAAATAAAACGTTCAGAAAATATTTTTTAAAGTCCACATGTAAAGAAGTGGCCAAAGTGAAGAGTCCCTGCTGGAATCACTCCATCCCTCCCGCTGTGACCCAGCTTTTCTTCCCAAGATGCAATTTCTCCAATAGGAGAAATCTCAATTCCTTCTGAAAGGCTCCAAGCTCTCCCCACCACCACCCAGTGATGCCTGCTTGCTCCACCTGCCCGCACCCATCTACCCTCTAACCAAATCCCGCCTTTCCACTACAACTGTGCCTTTAGCCTGAGATGCCCACCCAGGTTCCCATCCAAACCGAGCAAGGTCCAGCCTCTGTCCCCCCTCCTGATGACTCTCCTCATGTGCACACAGAATTCACTACCTCCTACTGACAGCAGAGCCAATGAGGCACAGCTCCAATGGTGCTGACGATGATGCAGGTGTTCTACATGGTAATTTTTTTCTTTTTTTTTTCTTTTGGATTTTTGCTTGTTGCTGTGCTGGGGCTTAATCATAGGGCCTTGCACATACTAGACAAGCATTCTACAACTGAACTACATCCCCAGCCCTTGGTGGATTTTTTGTTGTTGTTGTTGTTGTTTGGTTTGTTTTGTTTTTTTTTTTTCTTTTGAGAGAGTCTCAACATGTCTCTTGGGCTGGCCTGGAATTCTCAATCCTTCAACCTCCAGAGTGCTGGGAATGCAGGTGCACACCTCATCCAGCAATACTAATCTTGTTAATAAGTCAGATGTGGTGGCACCTGCCTATAATCTCCACTCTAGAAAGCCAGAGGCCTGAAGATTGGGAGCTTAAGACCAGCCTGAAAATGTGGTAAGACCCTGACTCAAAAAAAAAAATAAGGGCTGAAGAGATGGCTTAGGGGTTAAGGTGTTTGCCTGCAATGCAGAAGGACCAGAGTTCGATTCCCCAGTGCCCATATAAAGCCAGATGCACAAGAGGGCGCATGTGTCTGGAGTTCATTTGCAGTGACTGGAGGCCATGGTATGCCCATTCTCTCTCTCTCTCTCTCTCTCTCTCTCTCTCTCTCTCTCTCTCTCTCTCTCTCTCTCTCTCTCTCTCAAATAAATAAATAAAATATTTTTTAAAAATTAAGTTTTAAATATACTAATTCATTCAACCTTTCCACAGCCTTTTAAGGTTGGCATTATGATCATGCACATTTTATAGATATGAAAAAGGGGCATAAAAACATGGAATTCCTTGCACAAGATTCCATAATGAATGAATAACCCAGGAAGACTGAGACCAGGCTGTCAGCTCTGGAAGTCACGAGGCTACAAATGTCACTTTTTGCTCTCTTCTCATTTTCCCTGCTCACAGGTCCAATCTCTCCTACTGACACTAACTGTCTTCAGTGGGGGGATTGTGACTTATTATTATCAACAGTATAAGAGCATCAGTATTAAGGTACTGGTGGATGACACAGTAATAGAAATCAGTAACACTGACAACTGGAGTATTCCTTCTGTGATTTGCAGAAATGATCTTCTCCACATAGGTATATCTAATTGTACATGAGTACCTATGAGCTTAAAGGTCAAGGCCATCCCTGAGTCCCCAGCACTCAACATAGACAAGAGCCAAGGCTCAAGCTGGGGAGATGGCTCAGAGGATAAAGTACTTGCCACGCAAGCTTGAGAATCGTGGGCCAGTTCTCCAGCATCCACGTAAAGCCAGATGTGGTAACATCTGTCTATAATCCCAGCACTTATAGGAAGATGGGAGACAGACGCCAACTAACCTCACGAAGGCAGCAGTGAGCAAGAGACCCTGCCTAAAACAATGGGGAAGGTAAAAACTGGCATCCAAAGTTGTCCTCTGGCCTCCTCGTGCACACCTTGGTACACACACGGCTGCACTCACAAACACAGACACACACAAAGACACAAGGTCAAGACTCAACGATGTGCTGATTCAACCAATTGTCTCATTGGCAGAACTGTCTCAACTCGAAGATGAAGATGAATGTATGAAAGATAACAGTTTACCCACAGTGAGCGGCTCTCGCAAGCTTACTCTGCATCAGGGACGGTGGGTGTTAGCCGTTCTATGAACATTTGTCTGCTGCTTAAGTCCAATCAGGTCACAGCATTTGGTTTAAAAACAAGGCTAATGACAGAGCCCAGAGAGCCTTGGGGAATAGAAGTTTCAGACACCGAGATGTGGCCAGGAAGGGGTGAGGAGGAGGTGGGTCTCAGACACCGTGTCCCATACAATTTTCTTAGCTCCCTCAGCAATTCTGCAGTCCCTGCAGGTCCCGATTCTCTCTGCACGATGATAAAGTGCACAGGCCAGTTGTGCTAGTGACATCTTCTTTCTGCCCCTTCCATGCCCCTGATGGCCCCTGTGCATTCCTGATGACATCACCCAGCTGTGCTTGCTCATCTCCCAGGAAGCTCGGTCATAGCCAGGAAAGGGGGAAGAACAGGATGGGGGTGGGGAGGTTGCTGAGGGATGGCACCACTGAGACAGGCGCCTGGAGGAATGCATTCCAGGTCAGCCCCACAGATCAGTCCTTCAAATTGAGGACGGTTCTCAACAAGACATACTTCCTGATGGTCAGAAGGTAGACACCAAGGCCAGGCTAGAGATGAAAAATAAACCAACTCAATCAATGAATCACCAAAGAGAGCAGACCCACGCCCTGCCAGGAAACTTAATCCTAAATGTAGAGAGAGTTGGGAGGAGGGGGGGAACAGGGAGGGCTGAGGTTCTGAAAAGATTTAATTGGTGATAGGGCCCTAGGAATATGTAAATAGTCTCCTGGTTTCTGTCCTAAAAGGAGAAACAGATGGCTAAGAGTCCAAGCTGAGTTTTCATATGAAAGTCACTAAGACTGGGGGAACTCCATTTAAAATGTATATCATTTGATTGTTATCTCTTGGGGGGGGCTCTTTTCCAGGGTTTCCTTTTACAGCAGCCCCCTCCTTACTGTAAGACCCAAGGCTCCATCCTTGTGCCCCTCCCTTTACCTTCCCCCTCCTCTAAAGCCCTGGGGTCGGCGACTAGAGATGGAGGGAAGGATGAAGAGGACTTCCGTTGGGGGGTCTGGTTCCCAAACCCTGTGGCTAAACCTTTAACTCAGAGATGATCTAAATGAGGTTAACAATTTCCAATTCCAGCCTCTGCTCAGAAATGCCCGGTGACAAGAAACTGGTTCCTTATTTCTCCCCAGGCAGCCAATCCCAGGCCCTGGAACTCATTCTTGGGTCCTTTCCTCATAGGTTATGTACAGAATGGATCTCCACAAAGCTTTTTCACTTTTGTCCTTGGGCATCACACCAAACACAATGGAGCCTTCTTCCACATAGCAAGTCCTTCCAGAAGACCTCTGGAATAGCAGATGCTGTGGGTCCTTAATAATCAAGAAGTGAGGCTAGGAGTTAACACTTGTGCAGAACGTGTCTAGGATGCATGAAGCTTTGAACTCAATCCTCAACATTGTGAAAATACATACATACAGAGATACAGACATACATGCATGCAAACATACATAGATACATACATAAATGCATGCATACATACATAGATACAGACATACATGCATGCACACATACATAGATACAGACACATGCATACATACGTGCATTCATACATAGATACATGCATGCATATGTGCATACATAGATACAGAAATACATGCATGCATACATAGATACAGACATACATGCATGCACACATACATAGATACAGACATACATGCATGCATACATACATGCATTCATACATAGATACATGCATGCATATGTGCATACATAGATACATACATACATACATGCATGCATGCATACATACACACATACATACGTACATATATACATACGTACATACATACATACCTGGGAATTAAATAGAAGGATTTTAGGGGCAAAAGAACTGAGAACACCAGTGATAGGGCCAGCTTTGCTCACTGACTCACAAGTTTCTTATGTGTAAATGGGAAGGCAGATAGGTGCCTGGCTTTCTCCAATGAGAATGAAATAAAAAAGGAATTATATATTTCAAAGGTAATGTAGTCCTGAAAAGTGAGTTGTAGCGCTGGGGAGATGGCTCAGTGGGTAAAGTGCTTACCATTCAAGATTCAGCACACGTCTGTGATCCCAGCACTGCGGAGGCAGAGATAGGAGGATCCAGGCTTGCTGGCTACTTAGTCTGAGTGAATTGGTGACACTCGAGATTCAGTGTGAGACCCTGTCTCAAAAACAAAGATGGGAGCCGGGGAAATGGCTCAGTGGTTAAAGGTGCTTGCTTGCAAAGCCTGCCGGCCCAGGGTTCAATCACTCACATAAGGCAGACACAATAAGTAGCGTAAGTGTCTGGCATTTGTTTGCAGTGGCAAGAAGCTATGCTGTGCCTATCACACACACGCGCGCACACACACACTAAATATTTTTAAATATATATATCATTTTTTATTTTAAAAAAGTGCTTTCAAAAACTAAAGTGGAAATAAACTGAGGAAGACACTGGACATTAACCTCTGCCCTCCATATATGTGTGCACACACATACACATATGAAAACATATACACACATTTCAAAAACAGTGAGCTATAATTCAAGTATCATCTGAAGCCATGAAGGAGAGGGCTAGGGATGTCCTTCCTTCCCCATGGATGGACAGGGACAAACCTGGAATGTCAAGTTCCTCCAACTCTGATGGACATGAAGTCTCTCACACAGGAGTGGAACAGGTGGGAGCTTTCCAGACCTGCCAATCAGGAAGCACTTGTCCCAGGCCAGGATGGCTCTATAAGCGGATGGGATATTTCCAGAAGTGCAGAGGAAGAGAGGAGGGTGGCAGAAGGAAGTGGGGAAGGGAGCTCTGGGCATTTGTGAGACTATTTGGCAAACATGTAGCCAGTGCCTCTGGGAGCAGCAGAAGAGACAAGAAGGTATCACTGGCTGGGGTGGACTGGCCCATGAGTCACACACACGAGCTGGCACTGGCTGGAACATAAGCTGAATACTGGCTCTGCCCAGAGATAGCCTCGTCCTGGTCTCCAGAGCCCTACCTAAAAAGCAGTGATGTCTTCGGTGTGAAAAGGGGTCCTGATCACCTACAGTGGGTTTCCCCGGTGGTCCTACACACGGACACTTGCAAGAGGGAGCACAAAGGTCAGAGAAGGCTGTGTGATGTTGAAGGCCATGTAGGTTGGCATGATGCCAGGCTCGGCAAAGAAACCTGGGTATCTCTGAAAGTTGGAAAAGGCAAGGGAACATGTTGGTCTCTGAAGTCTCCCGAAGAAAGGTAACCCTGCCCACCTGCTGTGGACTTCTGACCTCTAGAACTATATCAGACATTAAGTCTAAAAGCCACTGAGTTGATGACTGGCTAAAGCAACAGTAAGAAACTTTTTATGACAGTTATTATGTGATTATGTAAATCTAGTAAAATATGTGAACAAAGAGTCACATGCATCTGGAATTTGTTTGCAGTGACAAGAGGCCCTGGTGTGCCTATTCTCTCTTTCTCTCTCTCATAAGTAAAAATATTTTAAAATAAATAAAATAAAATACGTGGACCATATAAAAATACAGAGACAAGGAGAGAATGGGAGAAAAAAACAGAGAAAGAGGAGAAAAGGGAGAAAAAGGAGATGAATAAGACAAAGAAGGAGAGGCGGAGGAGGAGGAAGAGAAGGAGGAGAAGCTCAACCCAAGTTCAAGCCCCTCTAGGTCTTGGCACATGCCATCCCTCCTCCGGGTCTGCTCTCCTCCTAGGTCTTCACACAGCTCTGCTCAAGCCTACCTTCCTCAGAGACTCTTCCTGATCACCGGCTAGTCCCTGGCTACCAGTCCTCTGATGGGCCAGGGTCACTGCAATCCACCAGTAGATTGTAAGATCAGTCTCTGGTGACTCATAACCAGCATAGTTAAAAAAATACAATAGAAGAAAGGATATTAAACATGTCCCATGTAGTAAAGTGTGTGTGTGTGTTTGTTTGTTTGTTTGTTTGTTTGTTTGTTGGGCTGCAGTCCTGCAAAGCAAAATCACTTTCTTCCTATAGAGTAAAAGTTTGAAAACTCATGCCTACAACACCAGCATTTGGGAATCTGGAGCAGGACTATTGCCATGAGTTCAAGGCTAACCTGGGCTACAGAGCGAGACTATATTTCAAAAAAAAAATTAAGGCATTTGGCTCAGCAGTTAAGGTGCTTGCCTATGGACCCAGATTCCTCAGTACCCACATAAAGCCAGATGCACAAAGTGGTGCATTCATCTGGAGTTTGTTTGCAGTGGCTAGAGGTCCTGGTGCACCTAGTCCCAGTCTCTCTCTTTCTCTCTCCTCTTCCTCTTCCTCCTCCTGCTCCTCCTCCTCCTCTTCTCTCTCTCCTTGAAAACTAAATAATAAAATATTTTTAAAATTAAGACAACACCCTGCTAAGTTTACATCAAAGCTGCCAATATCACCTGAAATTCTCTACATGTGTACTTATTTCTCATCTCTTCAAAACATGTAATCTCCACATAGTAGAGATTTTGCCTGTTTTTCTTTGCTATGTTCCCAGTACCTAGAACAGTACTTTAATTGTTAATAATGGTTGTCAACTAAACAGAATCTGTAGTTATCTAGGAGATAAATATCTGGCCATATATGTGAGGAAGTTTCTAAATCAGACTAATTTAGGTGGAAAGACACTCCCTAACTGTGGGTCAGACCATTCCATGGGCTGGGGTCCTCTTTTGAAGAATAAGGAGGGCAGGGAGACTTCTTCGGGGAAGCCAGCTTTCCGAGGAAGCCAGCAAGAAACATGGACAATCCCACTCTACCAACAAGACCAGAAATGATAGCTGACTCCCTGGCAGGAGATGAACCACCTAGCACATCAGCTAGGGCCCAGGTGAAACCACAGAGGAAGTGGAGAGATGAGCAAGAGTGCTGCTCCCACAGGGAGCCTGACAACCTGCACCAGAGAGAGACACAGAGGACACTCAAATGTTCCAAAACAGTAATCCTGAGGCAGCTAAGAGCTCAACACTAAGCACACTTAAAACTCACCCACCATGGCTCAGGGAACTTTGCAGAAGAGGGGACAGAAAGAGTGTAAGAGCCATGGTGGGGGAATATCCAGAGACATTCCCCCGCACCTCCCTGCCAACAACTGTCTGCTGCTGGATCAGCTCTAAATCCCTAAGTCCCATGGAGCCCCTCAGTGCAAAGGGGGGCCGGGAGGATGGAAATGGTGGTACCAACACATGACTTGTACATATGAAGTTTCTATTATTAATAAAATAAAACATTTTTAAAATATTTTATTTTATATTTTATTTATTCATTTTCAAGCAGATACAGAGAGAGAGAGAGAGAGAGAGAGAGAGAGAGAGAGCGCACCAAGGCCACCACCTTGTGGGTCTGGCATATGTGGGTCCTGGGGAATTGAACCGGGGGCCATAGGCACTGGAGGCAAGTGCCTTAACCGCTGAGCCATCTCCCAGCCCCCAATAAAATAAAATATTAAAAAAAGAAAGGAATCGTGCTGAGTACCAGCATTCCTCTCTCTCTGTCTCTCTCTCTCTGTTTCTCTCTTTCTCTCTATTTCTCTCTCTCCTCACACTTCCCCACCATAATGGATTGGATTCCCTCCAGCTGTAAGCCAAAGTAAACCTCTCTCTCGTGTTGCACATGCCTGTGTGCATGTGCACATTGTGGGGGCACACATCTGTGCAAAGGCACGTGCATGTGGAAGCCAAAGCAGAGCCCTGGCTAGCATCCTCAGATATGTCATCCACCTCTCTTTGAGACAGGGTCTCATTGGAATCCACCAATTAGGCTCTGCTGGCTGGCTAGTGAGCCTCAAGCATTTACATGGGTACTGGGGATTGAACTCCCGTCCTCGTGTGTGTGCAAGGCAAACACTACCTACTGAGCTTTCTCTCCAGCCCCAAGTTGCCTCATATCAGGTATTTTTGTCACAGTAATAAGAAAAACACATTCCACTCCTTAGGCATGCAATTGATATTTGTTTCAGGAATGAATGAATCAATTAGCGCATGATTTCATGATTATTATTGTTTAGGAAAGGAATAGCATTGTCTTAATGTATGTTAGTTTAAAGGACTATAGTAAGTAAATAGAAACACAAGGGTCACTAAATAATGTAACTCATTATGGACAACAATAACAAAAAAATTATTGACAAAAATAAAGATAAAAAAACAGAAACACAAGTGTTAACTGTGAGGCACAAATCATGAACGTGATATTGAAATGCTAAATTTGAGGGTGAAAAGGCATAAAAGAGGAATTTCCAGCTCTTGAGAGACCTCCAAATTAGCCTCAGGACTAGCTGAAGAAGGACCACAGAACAGATAATCCTGTCCTGGATTCTTGAGGCCACAATGTGAACAGCCCAGTTGTTCAGAAGTACCCCTGTCTCAGAGCCTAGGAGAGCCCTGGACTCACTATCTTTTCTTTCAGCCTCAACAGATGACTCTGGACATGCTCAGCTTCCAGTCAGATTAACCCAACCACATGTGAGCTTCAGACTAAGAAAACCCAGAAGAGGGGATGGAGAGATGGCCCAGTGGTTAAGGTATTTGCCTGAAAAATCTAAAAACCCCGGTTCAATTCCCAGTGCCCATGTAAAGCCAGATGCACAAAGTGGTGCATGCATCTGGAGTTTGTTTGCAGTGGCTGGAGGTCCTGGTGTACCCATTCTCTCTTCCTCTCTTCTATCTCTCTCTGCTTGCAAATAAATATAAAGAAAAAAAAAACACCAGAAGAAGGAAGGCTGGTCCCAGTTCTAGAACAAACCCATTCCTATCTGATGTTCTTTTCTCTCCTGTGACATTCCCTCCAGGGACTTAGGGGAAGTGACATGTAGTTTAAACATTTCATCCCTAAACTGAGCATGGTGGTGCACAAGGGTAATCCTAGCATTGAGAGGGGAGGGCTGAGGCAGGAGGATTATAAATTCAAGGCCAGCCTGGGTTCAAGTGAGAGACCCTGAGTCTAAATAAAGTGAAGAGTGATCAAGGAAGACACCTGATGTCGATCTCTGACCTCTATAGGCACACATGACTGAACACATGTGTTGCAATCTGCATGAGAAAACACACACACACACACACACACACACACACACACACACACACACACCACAATATGCAACCCTAGAATCAGACTTCCAAAAGACCAGCATCTATTCCCTATTAACCTGAAAACAGGAGCAACATTTTAACCTCACCAAGCCTCTCTTTTCTCATCTTTAAAAAGGAGCTTGGGGGCTGGGAGTACAGCTCACTGGTAGAACACTTGTCTGGCACGCACTCAGCCCTAGGTTTAATCGCCAGCTCTGCAGGAATAAGAACACCAATGGTAGAAAGGAATTGGAGGACTAGGGCTTGTAGTCATGACTCTTCTTGTTACTGTGACACAATACCTAACATAAGCAACTTGAGGAAGGAAGCGTTTATTCTGGCTCACAGTTTGGAGGTGAAGTCCAGCGTGGCAGGAAAGGTGTGGCCTGGAGTGGCTCTAGCTGGGGCATCAGGACCATGAAGTCTCTGGGGGCACTGCACCTTCAGTCAGGAAACAAAGAGAGATGAATGCTGGTACTCAGCTCACTTGTCTTTTCCTTTTTTTTTTTTTTTTAATTTCCTTTTAATTTAGTCTGGGATACCAGCCCATGAAATGGTGCCACCCACAGTCAGGGTGGGTCTTCCTTCCCCAGTTAAACCTCTCTGGAAACACTCTCACAAACACATCCAGAGGTATGTCTCCTAGGTGATTCAAAATACAGTCAAGTTCACAATGAAGGTTAACCATCCCAGAGCTCTTACATAAAATGACCCTGTAAAGGGCCCAGAGAAAGTAAGTTCTTGGGAATGTCAGTACCCTCTCCTCTCAGAAAAGGACTTCAGTATTGGTGCTGTGGTTTAACTGGTACCCACCAGAGGGTGGACCCCAATGTCATCAATTACAATTTTTCCAGGGTATCCCATGGCCAAGTGTCAGCTCCCAGCAATCCAGAGCAGGTGCCCTGTACGAAGAAGGCTTTGTCCTCCCAGGCAGAGACTGTTTATGCTGGGCTGAGAAGACACTAGAATCTCCCTGCAGGTGTCATCGAGTAAATGAAGGGCTTGGAATGGTGCTGAGGGCCCTGTACCCACAATCCTTCCCTCCCTGAAGTGTAGTCAAGCCAGGACCACACAATGGTGCATGTGGGCTCCTTCCTCAATAGGACAAGTCATATCCTGGAATGGCATTGATACGGAGACAAAAGTTAATGCCACAAAGGTGAGTAGAGCCTAAAAAGCTAGAAAAGGAGATGAGGAGAGAGTAAAGAGAGATGGGGGAAGAGACCCAAAGGACACATACGACGTAAAAGCCCAAAGGAGCTGGGCGGAGGAGGAGGGAGAATAGGATCCAAGGGTGGCTGGGAAGCGGGGAAGATGGAGGGGAGGAGGATCAACTGAAACCATTTGTGTTTGAGAATCCCACACTGGCACCTAATATTTTGCATGCTAACTTTAAAAACTTAGTGTTACATGAAAAAAAAACCTTAAAATGCATTTTTTATTATTTTCAATGAAATCAAATTATTTTTATGGGCCCCTACAGGATCCCATGCTGCTATAATTTGAATCTGAAATGTTTGGACTGAAGAGATGGTTCAGTGGTTAAAGGCGCTTGGTTGAATCTGAAATGCACTCACCCCTCACACACACACACACACACACACACACACACACACACACACACACACACACACAGGATCACGTTTTGAACATTTATTCCAAGCTGGTGACACTACACTGAGAAGCTATGGCACTTGTAGATGGCGGGGGCCTTAGCTTGGAGACATAGTGAGCGCAGGCCTTTGAAAGGTACGGCCTGATCCCTGGTTCTGGCAATGACTCTGCCACCATGTGAAGAGTCTCCCCCACAAACTCCACCATCATGACTGAAATTCTCAGCCATGCCTTCCTTACTATGATGGACAGGAACCCTCTGAAACTGTGAGCCATCATAAACAGTTCCTCCTTTATGTTGTCTCTACCAGTTATTTTGGTTACAGAGACACAAAAGTAACTATAACATACGCCCTTGGCACTGTGAATACAGTGCCCAAAGTCTGTCACCCTGAGTCCAACCTCCCACCGAATTCATCTCTTCCATGGGACAGAGGCCACATCTGTGTGCATGAGCTCTGACTGACTAGAATGATCTCTACAATGGGAAAAAAAAATGTGTGCTCCTTAAGCTTCCACTGTCCTTGTCTCAGCCTTAACTATAGAAACACGTGACCACCTGTGTGCCTTGTGGGGGGATGGCTGTGTGACGAGGTACACTGGTGACCTCCCCGAGATATCTCCACACCCAAGATCATCTGTTTTGTACCCTATCTAAGTAAAGAGCCCCCAAAGATGAATTGAGTGAAGGCTCGTTTCTGATAAGCTGGTAGGCTCTAAATCTAATGTCTCAGACTGGTACATGGAGAGGATCAGACCTTATGAAGATAGAAGCCAAAATGGGGGTCATGCGGCCCAATGCCAAGCTCCCAGAATCTGGGAGAGGCAAGGAGGAATCCAAGCCTCCTGGCATCATGATGCCAGCCTCTTGGCTGCCTGAACTGAAGATACACATACATAGTGGTGAGACACTCGATCTATAGTGATGTGTTGTGGCAACTTCAGGAAATGAACACAGTGTACATATCTGGTGCTCCACCCCATCCTCCACACTACACCCACAAGGGCTTTGACACCCCGATTCTGGATGCAATCAGCTGGTTAGTATCTGAGTAAACAGAAGGGGTTCTTTGGCCTCTCTGTACCTGACCCCTCTGTACTAGTCAGGGTTCTATGGAGAAACAGAACCAGTAGAATGAACAATCATCAGCAATGGGGATTTCCTGGACCGGCTTACACATGCGTGCTGGACAGTTCAAGGATGGCTCTGTTGCCTGCACACTGGACAGGCTGGGAGCCCATTAACTTCTCAGCAGACCCACTCTGATGCTGGAGGATCCCTGGAGAGAGAGAGGCTGTTCTTCAGTCCACACCGGAAGGCGAAGAAGGGAAGCAAGGAAAGCAGCAACAGGCTGGATTCAGTCACCGACAAGGAGTGAGGAAGCCAGGCAAAAGAGCCCTTTGCCCAGAACCTCTTTATATGTAAGCTGCTACCAGAAGGGTTGCCCACTGTGGGGAAGGGTCTTCTCCCTTCAATGAATCCTTCCTAGAAATGTCCTCAGAGTCTCTTACTTGAGTCCTGATCAAGTTGACAGTAGAGATGAACCATCCCACTCACCATACAGGAAACAGTCTATTCATGGGGCTGTCGTGAGGTTAGGAGTGATAACCGGGAACCGCTTGCCTCGGGTTCAATCCTAACAAGGAGACTCCAGAAAGAAAGCCCAGCACCAGACTCGCCTTGCTAAGTTTCTCAGCAGCCTGCTCCCAGAGCCTGGGGAGACCATGGGAGGCCATTTTTATAACTTTCTATTAACAACTTCCACAGTTATAGACAATATACCATGATCATAACCCCCTCCCAACATCCCCTTCTCCCTGCCCCAAGTCCCTTCTCCACATAATCCCTTCTTTCTAGTTAGTCTCCAATATTGATGTCGACATTTTTTCCTCCTATTATGCAGGTCCTATGTAGATAGTGTCAGCCACTGTGAGGTCATGAATGTCAAGGCCACTTTGTGTCTGGATGACAACACTGTAAGCAGTCCTCCCCTTCCTTTTGGCTCTTACGTTCTTTCTGCCACCTCTTTTGCAGTGGTCGCTGGGCTTTGGAGGGTGTGACAGAGATGTCTCACTTAGGACGGAACTAAACACTCCATTGTCACTTCTTTTAGCACTTTGAGGAGTTTTGTGTCACCCTAACCCTAACCCCAGTGGTCACCGCCACCTGAAAAGAGGAGCTTCTCTAACCAAAAGCAAGAATAGCATTAATATATGGACATAAACATAAGTGTTTAGAGAGCAGTTTGGTGGGTATAATATGTGCATTTAGTCAGACAACAATAGTATTTTTCCCCTAAGGCTTATGACCTCCTCAGCCAGAGGCTTGCGATTAAGTTTTCAGCACCAGGTAGGAATGCCTTTCATGGAGTGGCCTCAAGTCCAACCCAGAGTAGTTGGTTTCTCTCATAACAGACATGCCACCATTGCACCAGTTGGTACATTTGGCCTGGCTGGCCAGCTGTAAAGCTTATAGGGTTTCACTGCTGGTTAAGATTATTTATGACTTTTCTCCCCCAACAGGCTGCATAGATCTTTCCAGCACCATGACAGCTGGTCAATTGTGATGAGGCTTCCAGCTCAGCTCCAGCTTGATTTCCCAGTGACCTGTAGCCCAAGGACGAGGAGTCTTTCACAATAGAGTCTTACCATCTAGTTCTGGTGGACAAACAGGAGCCTTATAGCTTATAATATTTTGAGGGCATCAGGGGCCTCCCTGGCAATTTTGAGGATGAAGACAGATCTACAGGGACCAAATTTCAGGAATTCCCCAACTAGGAACCCATACCTGTTTGCCATGGTCTATTAGAAGACACTTAGGGTCTACTTCCTTGAGGAAATAACCAAGAAAACCCTGGATTCTTTCTAGATGTGTTTTCTATGTGTTCACTCAGAAGAACACAGGCAACTAGATAGAAGTGGGGGATGAGCCAGTCCTAGCAGGAGTGGGTCTGTAAGGAGGTCCCTGGGAGGCCAGGTGCCATCGTGGAAACATCGGGAGGGCACAAAGAGCAAGGGAGCATGGGGCAGACAGGAGTTCAGTGTTATCAGCTTGGGCCACAAGACATGGGAACGGGAAGACCTGAGATGCCCCAAAAGATAGCAAATGTGAAAGGT
>PVHP010016474.1:0-35977 GCA_004024765.1 Zapus hudsonius
GGAGTATATGGGTACCCCAAGACCTCCTGCCAATGCAAACTAACTCCAGATGCACATGCCACTTTGTGTCTCTGCCTTTACATAGATATTGGACCATTGACTAGGGCAGTCAGGCTTTGCAAGCAAGTGCCTTTAACCACTGAGCCATCCCTCCATCCCAGATGAGACTTTTTGATGCAATGGTTACTTTAGGATCTTCACCCTATGCTCTAGAAGAAAGCCCAGTAAATTCATTGGTTCACCAGGGTGGACTTTGGTAAAATCAGCTCTTGCTCTGTTGTGGGTGCCCTACCTGGTGGAGCAAGTGTTCAGCTTCTCCCCAGAAAAAGTGTTCATGTTACATTGGGCAAATCTGACAGACAAGCAACAAGTGCCCAAGATCCTTTCTGACATTTTATTTTGAAAAGAAAAATTAATTACCCTCATAACACAACTGCAAACAAAAATAAAACCTATTGTCCTGCCCACTTTAACATATCAAGGATGATTAGACAGGAAACACAGTATAGATGAGAAACAATCAAAGCATTTTCAGCTTAATGTACCAGAAAAAATTACATTACTGCATAATTGATGCTATTATCTGATGTATTAGCATCAAGTTCATAGAGGAGACAGTCTACACAAAGGAAGTTAATGAACCATGCTGCTATTTTCACATAGACTAGAAGCCTGGTCTATTACAACATCTGTGATGGTTAGGTTTTGTTGCCAACTTGGGGTGGGTCTCTCAGGATGTTTACAGGAAGGCAGCCTCTCAGTAGGGGGCAGGATGTAAAGAAGTTCAAAGAAGCTAGAACTAAACATCCTTTCCTGTGTGGGCAGTGCAGGAAGGAAATTCCAGAGACTCAGGAGGCCATTAAGTTTGGGGAAGGGTTGCAAGACCCCACCCTAAGGCTATATAAAGGGCAAGAAATTCTCTCCTGGCCTCCCTGCTGGTTGGCTGCTGGTGCTTGCACTCCTATCCAGTTTCCTCGGCCTCACATAGTAGACCTGAAGAACAGCCGCTCCCAAGGGAGCCATCAGGCCTTCTGTACTGGATTGGGACTGCTGAGGCCTCCAGCCTCCTGGAATGAATAGCTACTGGTTTCTTCACCTGTGGGCCTGCAGACTGCTATTGTTGGACTATCGTAAGCTACCCCAATAAATTCCCTTTTACTATAATCCATTCTGTCAACTCTGTTTCCTCTAGAGAACCCCGACTAATATAGCATCTATCACACTATTTCCTTTTTTTTTCTTTAAGTATTTTATTTTTATTTATTTATTTATTTATTTTTTAAAATATTTTATTTATTCATTTTCAAGCAGAGAGAGAGAGAGAGAGAGAGAGAGAGAGAGAGAGAGAGAGAGAGAGAATGCCAGGGCCAACACCTTGTAAGTCTGGCTTATGTGGGTCCTGGGGAATTGAACCCATGGCCTTAGGCACTGGAGGCAAGTGCCTTAACCGCTGAGCCATCTCTCCAGCCCTATTTATTTTTTTATTGTCCATAATGAGTTACATCGTTTAGTGGACCAACAATGAGTTGTTATACCCAATTCCTCATTGCCCCCCTTCCCCATCCCCAGTCAGCTGGATATCCTCCTCCGTGGGCTGTCTGTATCAGTCTTTGTGGTAGGGGACCATAGATAACCCAGTCTTCAGCCGGGTTCTCATGACCCAAGTGTGTTGTTACTGAGGGTTGCCAAGTCTCTGATATTCTCCCCCACCACAGCTCTCACAATCTTTCCGCCCCCTCTTTCGCTCAGTTCCCTGAGTCATGGTGGGTGAGTGTCTTAATGTTGTGAGCTTAGGGGTTTTTGTGTTGAGATTCGTTGGTTTCTGTCTCACTGGCTTATCCTTTGTTGATTGAATGGCTATTCCTTTTTTTTTAAAGTATTTTATTTATTTGCACGCAGAGAGAGAATGGAGAAACAGAGAGAATGGATACACTAGGGCCTCTAGCCACTGCAAATGAACTCCAAATGCATGTGCATCTGGCTTTACGTGGAACTGGGGAATGGAACCTAGGTTGTTGGGCTGTGCAGGCAAGTGCCTTAACTGCTGAGCCACCTCTCCAGCCCTTATTTTTCTTTTTATTATTTTTTTTGGGAAATGTGTGTTGGGAGTGTACAGTGTTAAGGTGCACATGTGGAGTTCAGAGATAACCTCTGGTGTATCGCTGCCTTCCACCTTGCAGAGTCTCTCATTGTTCACTGTGTTTGCCAGGCTAATGGGCTGGAGAGCTTCTGAGGATTCTCCTGACTCCACCTCCCATCTCACTGTAGATGTACTGCTATTTCAGATGACCGATAGCTACAGTGCTAGGCTTTGTGTGGGTTCTGGGGATCACTCTTGCACAGTGCTTTATTCACAAAGCTATCTTTCTATTCTCTCCCTTCCCATCTCCATCCCCCCTTTCCATCTCTTCCCTTCCTTTCCCTTTCCTTCCCTCCTCTAGCTGTGGCTGGCTTAGTACTCCATATAAAGCCATTCTGGCCTCAAACTCCTGGCAATCATGCTTTAGCCCCAGGAGTTTTGAGGTTATAGGCATGTGATACCACAACCAGCTCTAGTTACTTTTATTTATTTATTAGTTATTTATTTGAGACAAACTCTCCCTCTGTAGACCAGGCTGGCTTTGAACTTAGAGTGATCTGATCTACCTACTTCAGCCTCCTGAATGCTGGAGTTATAGATAGGCATGAGCCACCATGTCCAGCTCTTAGTTACTTAATTATAACATCTTGTCACCCTTTCCCTCAATACTCAGCAAAGTACCTAGTGTACTTTGTACTTGTTTTATTTTAAATGAATAAATTGATTTTCTCTTCTACTCATGTAATTATGAAATAATATAATAGAAAAATGTTAAAGAGGTATGCATGTGTTAATAAAAATGGGCTGAGTATGGTTTTACATGCTATAAACCCAGCACTTGGGAGGCTGAGGCGGGAGAATCTCAAATGCAAGGTCAGCTTGGGCTATACCTAACAAGACCTATCTCAAGGGGGAAAAAAAACAACCGAAACACATAAGGGAATCTTCCTTTAACATTCCTAAAGAAGTGGATTCTGGGAGAATTGTTCTGGTTTTGGGGTGCTGAGGATCAAACTCCAGAACCCCAGCTGCTAGCAAGCATTCTAGCACCAAGCTACACCCCAACTCTGTTTTAACTCACAACTCATACTGACTCTGCTGCTTGGCCCTGGCAGAGAGACAATTCTCCAGGAACAAAATTAAGGCAGTTGGGCTGGAGAAATGGCTGTTCCTGAGTACAGAGATACCAGTTTGTGGACAGACAAGTGACTTGTTTGTCCTCTGCTGGACAGATGTCCTCACCAATCAGGCCAACCTGACAGTAACATGAAGAGCTTGTCCTGAACTTCCCTGAGAGCCAATGGCACAAAAAACTGTAAACTGCAGAATAAAACACCAACTGTTGGTGTGCACTCTCAGACTCATTACCCAGCAGTTTAAAGCCAAAGACAGGAGCTGGCCATACTTCCAGCTGTTCCAGGGGAAGAGCCCAAACTGATTTTCCAGTTTTGCCCAAGTTCAGATCCACCACTCTGCCTGGGTTGTAAGATGTCACAGCTGGCAGTCACTGTGACACAAAGGTCATATTGTTTCCGCAGTTCCCACAGAAAATTTCATGTCACTGAAAGAAGAGGGTTAAAGATCAGGATAGCAAGAGGTTTCAATCAATTTATCTAACAGGGCTGGGTGGTTTTTTGTTTGTTTGTTTTGTTTTGTTTTGGGAAGGGTCTTGCTCTACTCCAGGCTGACATGGAATTCACTCAGTAATCTCAGGGTGGCCTCAAACTCACAGCGGTCCTCCCATCTCTGCCTAAATCCGGGGATTAAAGGTGTGGACCACCATGTCTGGCAGAACAGTTGTTTTAAGGATGGCAGAATGGGACACTTCAAGATTTATGGTAATATTGAGTGTCAGTCATCTTAAGAGTTCTTAGAGTCATACTTAAGTTTCATGTGTTTTATTAGGCTTCTTTGTTTTCATTACCAAGACTATCCTATAGGGTTTTTATTTGTGAACAGAGATAGGGGGCTATGGGGGGGGAGAGAGAGAGAGAGGGAGGAGAGAGAGAGAGAGAGAGGAGAGAGAGAGAGGGAGGAGAGAGAGAGAGAGAGATCGGTCTTGTTTTTGGTTTTGAGAGCAAAGAGAATTGAACCAAGGGTCTTGTATATGCTAGACAAGTGCTCTACCTCGGAGATATATCCCCTTTTTACTTTTCATTTTGAGACAGGACAACTCATTAAGTTGTCCAGGTAGACCATGAAATTGAACTCTTCCTGTCTCTGCTTTCTGAGTAGTTGAGATTATAGACCTGCACCATCTGGCTAGATACTGGATTTGGAAATTGAGCTTCTTTTTAAAAATTTTAAATTTTTATTTACAAGCAGATAGAAGAGAGAATTGGCACACCAGATGCATGTGCCACTTTGTGCATCTGACTTTAAGTGGGTAATGGGGAATCTAACTTGGGTTGTTAGGCTTTGCTGGCAAGCACTTTAACAGCTGAGCTAACTCTTCAGCCCAATTGAACTTACCCAGCATCCATGTAAAGCCAGGTACATACATCTGGAGTTCATTTACAGTGGCAAAAGACCCTGGTGCACACACCCACACCCACACCCACACACACACACACACACACACACACACACACGCATGCACACACATTGTGTTGGGATTACAGACATGCACCACAAAATCTGGCATTTTATGTGGTTCTGGAGATCTGAATTCAGATCCTCATGCTTCAGTTGGAAGCACTTTAACCACTGAACCATCTCCCCAGTCTCATGCTCAGATATTTGAGAGGTTCTTTTTTAAAAAATATTTTATTTATTCATTTTATAGCAGAGAGAGAGAGAGAGAGAGAGAGAGAGAGAGAGAGAGAGAGAGAGAGAGAGAGAGAGAGAGAACGAACCAGGGCCACCACCTTGTGGGTCTGGCTTATGTGCGTACTGGGAATCGAACTGGAGGCCTTAGGCACTGGAGACAAATGCCTTAGCCACTGAGCCATCTCTCCAGCCTGGGAGGTTCTTAACTTCCTGAAACAATCAATTTCACCTCATGGATATCCCTGTGAGTATCAGATTATATATTCATGAGACATTTTTTGAAACCTACTGCAGAGAAACTCACTGTGATGGTTTAGATCAGATATCCCCCCCCCCTAAAACTCATGTGTTCTAAATGCTTGGTCCTCAGGTGGTAGCAATAATTTGGGAAGTGGAGCCTTGCTGGAGGAGGTGTGTCACTGG
This sequence comes from Zapus hudsonius, assembly GCA_004024765.1. Lineage (NCBI taxonomy): Eukaryota > Metazoa > Chordata > Mammalia > Rodentia > Dipodidae > Zapus > Zapus hudsonius. Next base: position 5,273 of record PVHP010016474.1, read on the forward strand.
GGGCAGACCCTGAGGTTTATTAGTTCCCAGTTGCCAGTGCTAATTGGCTAACTCTGTTGATGCTATTTTCTACCTGCTGTGGCAGAAGTGATGTCCAGCCTCTACTCATGCCACACTTTTCCCTGCCATCATGAAGCTTCCCCCTCTAAGTCACAATAAAAAAAAAATAAATAGAAACTATCCTCATATCAGCTGGTTTTTGCTGGGTGCTTTAATCCTAGCAAGGTGAAGGTAACTACAACACTCAATTTTTAATAGCCTTAGTCAGTGTGCTATTGTAACAAAAGCTTAAGCAGTTTTGTAGTGAAATTACTAATTGTTTTTCTTGTCAGATTTCACTTTTTTTGGGGGGGGGTTTTCGAAGTAGGGTCTCACTCTAGCCTAGGCTGACCTGGAATTCACTGTGTTGTCTCAGGGTGGCCTTGAACTCATGGTGATCCTCCTACCTCTGCCTCCCGAGTGCTGGGATTAAAGGTGTGCGCCACCATGCCCGGAAGATTTCACTAATTTTCGCCATGTCATTATTTAAGAAAATGTATTCATATTGTAATACTTCCTATTTTCTATTCACAGAAACTGTAAACATCTCACCAAAAGGGAAACAGCTTTATCTGAAATATTAATGTATTCAGAGAGTGAATGATTTGCCATTATTGTGTAGCAACTTCCCTTGAATTCTAACATTGATTGGAAACTTTCCCTCCTGGAGGATGGCTCAGGAGACTCACAAGGTAAGGAAGTCTGGGAAAGTTGAAACCTCAAAGATCATGAGACCCCCTCCCCAAGCTGCTGGAGCTGAGATTACCCCACAAACCCAGCTGCCTATGAATCTTGCAGTGAGCTCCATGGATGCAGCCAGCTCCAGTGAACTGTAACCTATGCTGGGGTGGGCGTGGCTTTTCAGTGACGCAGCTGCCTTTGAGTCACACCTGTTCCTGTAAGTAACCACTCACCCTGCTCTGTAAATAACCACAGGAAACTCAGTGGTTCACCAAAATTGGATTTTGCTGCAATCATGCTTTGGTCTTTCTGGGGTGAATAGATGTGTGTTTGCCTCTCCCCAGGGGAAGTTTCACTCAATGCCACCTTAAGATTTCTCATTCAAGCAAGACTTAGAGAAACATTATACATATAATAATATGATATAACATAGTATACATGAAACTGTCCATCTTGATTTGCCATTGCAAACCCTGACTCTAACATGTGGTGTTGAAACCTGGGATCGGAGTTGTCAGGAAGACCCAATGCCTTCTTGGGCTCCACCCATCTTCTGTTTCCTCCTTCAGGCTTTTGCTGGGTTTTTTCTACATTTAACACTATCTCCATTTTCTAGAGAATTGGATGGCTGGCACACCTGGGTTTGGGGACATCTCAGCATGGAAGGAGAGGACCAATAACTGAAGTTTTCTTCTAACTTTCACATACATGTCATGGCACGTGCATACCTCACACCCATGACATTCTTACACACACACTTCAACAGACTCCAGGAATTATGGAGAGTTAAATGTTACAAGTCCAGAGCCAGAGTTTCTTTGGGCTATGTTAGCCATTTATTTATATATTTTTATTTTTATTTTTTTGAGGTAGGGTCTCACTCTAGCCCAGGCTGACCTGAAATTCACTATGTAGTCTCAGGGTAGTCTTGAACTCATGACAATCCTACTACCTCTGCCTCCTGAGTGCTGGAATTAAAGGAATTTGCCACCATGCATGGCCATATGTTAGTTTTTTTTTAAATAGCCAGCTAATTATCTTTTTTAGCATATGACTTGACATCTGTGACCAGCTGAGACAGCCATTGCTCTGGACCATAGTTCTTCTAGACATATTCCTTTTATGCTAGGCTCACACACTTTTCTCCTCTGAGATAAAATTCCTTCTCTTGTACATCAGGACTCACATTTACTGATATTTTGTGGCTCACTGCTGTGTTGACCAGGCTAGCTGGCCCGCAACTTCCTGTCTGCCTCCCTTTTCACTGTTGGTAAACTGGGATTACAGATGCCTGTCATCATGCCTTCCTGTTATGTGGGTTCTGGGGATCTGAACTCAGGTACTCACACTTGCACAGCAAGCACATTATCCACTGGGCCATCTCCCCAGTCCAGTGTACATAATATTTTATGGTTTTTGTAATGGCTGGCTGCTTTCTCCAATACTAGTTGTTGTATCTGAAGAGTAAAGACAAGTTGGTATGAGACATTCTAATTCATTTCCTTTTCTAATGATAAGGCTACTATTCCAGATCTTTTTGGCCACACAGCTCTTGTGTGGTCTCTTGACAAATTTATATTATGTCTTAATACTTCCCCAAATCGGTAGAGACAGTTGCAAAAGTAAGAGGCTTATGAAGATCTTTAGAGCTCACAATGATTGACTTATTTACTTAGAGACAGGGTCTCACTGTGATGCTCAAACTCCTCTTGAACTCAGGGACACAAGTGATCCTCACCCTCCAAGTAACTAAGACTAAAGTGACCTCCACACTGAACTCATTTAATATTTTTAAAATATCCATCTAAGAGCTGGAGAGATGGCTCAGCAGTTAAGGTGCTTGCCTGCAAAGCCTGCAATGTTTGATTCCCCAGTACCCATAGAAGGCCAGATGCACAAGGTGGCACATGCTTCTGGAGTCCATTTAGAGTGGCTGGAGTTCCTGGCACACACATATTCTCTTTGTCTCTCTCACTCTCTCCACCACTTGTAAATAAGTAAATAAAATATAAAAAGGTCATTCAAAAAGTGGACTTCCTGACTTGATTCATCCATTGAAGCTCATAAGGTCAATTGATGGTCATGAAAGTTAGTGATTTCAAAGTCATGGGATATAGCTCTTAAAATCCAAGAACATACGCGTTACTCAAAGCTACCACCTTTAACATGATGATGAAAAAATCATACGCATGTCATTCCAATAATTAAGTATATCACCTCATTTTACTAAAAGTCACCTCCAACTGCACCAGCCTATAATTATCCATTCATTCATTCATGTGAGAATCATGTGTTGCAGCACGTTATTTCATGTGCAGGTAGGAGATTAACGAAGGTTTTAAAAAGTTTACATGTTTGGCCGGGCGTGGTGGCTCACGCCTTTAATCCCAGCACTCGGGAAGCAGAGGTAGGAGGATCGCCGTGAGTTCAAGGCCATCCTGAGATTACATAGTGAATTCCAGGTCAGCCTGGACTAGAGCGAGACCCTACCTTGAAAAACCAAAAAAAAAAAAAAAAAAGTTTACGTGTTTGCATGTGTGTATATAATATAGTGTGTGTATGTCCTTATGGTGGGAGAACGCCAGGTGAACCACTCCATCACTCTTCCACCTGCTCTTGTTTTGAGCTAGAATCTCCTTTTACTCAGCCTGGAGCGTGCAGGCTCTTGAGTCTCTGCTTCCTGGGGGACTGAGGTTCCAGGTATGCATGGCCATGCTCAGATGTTTTACATGGGATCCAGAGGTTTGAACTGGGGCAGTTTCAGGCCCTCATGCTTGTTTGTACAGGAAGTGCACTTAACTGCTGAGTCATCTCTAGCCCTAATAAAGGCTTTTATATTTATTTATATAGCAAGCAGAGGGAGAGAGAGAGACAGAGAGTATGGGCATGCCAGGGCCTTTAGCCACTGCAAAGGAACTCTGATGCATGTGCCACTTTGTGCATCTGGCATTACATGGGTACTGGGGAATCAAACTTGGGTTGTTAGACTTTGCAGGCATATGCCTTAACCACTGAGCCATCTCTCCAGCCCCTCTCCCCCAATAAAGGCTTTTAAATGAATTAGAATACATGGTTTACCTTCTTAAAGTCCTACTCTCCATTATTGCCCTGTCCTCTCAGTTGTTTCCAAGCGAGTGGCTTGAACAACTTTCTTTGCATTCATGGGCAGGTTCTTCTCCTCTCTACAGGTGCTCAGGGGTCTTGCCAGGACACCTGCCACCCACCCTACTAAACCCCCTCTTGCTGTCCCAACTTGTAGCTTCAGACCCATCAGTCTTCTCCTTGTGATGGGTGAAAGATGCTTCTCCTCTCGTTCTGGATGCTGTCCCTGGGCTCCATATCCTGCAGTCTGCCCAGCTGCTCCACCCAGCCCAGCCTGGGAGGGACCTTCAGACAACCTGGACTTCATGGTGAGCTGATGACTGTGATCATTGGCTCTAACATTGACCTGGCCGCTTAGCAAAGTGTCCTTTTAACCATATTCCTCACCGCTCAGTTAGATAAAGTCTTCTCAAGAAGCAAGATACAAGCTGCTATGGTGGAGCATACCTATATCCCAGTACTTGGGAGGCTGAGGTAAGAGAACTGTGAGTTCAAGGCCAGCCATGGCTTCATGAGACCCTGTCAGTAAATAAATAAATAAATAAATAAATAAATAAATAAATAAATAAATAATAAGCTAGGACAAATCTGAACTCTTCTTTAGGGAAACCTGTGCATAACTTCCTCTCTGGTTGCTTCATAGAGTGGTCAAAATGGAGCAAGAAGCCACTGGGCCCCATCCATAAAGGACAGTGATGTTTACATTCTATATTGGGCCTGTCATAATGGAAGGGAAGCTGATGACTAATAGTGCTTAGGTCAGACTTCCGGCCACTCAGCTGGGCTTGCACATGTGGGAAATACAGATGTGGAGCTTGGGCTTTGTGCCTCAGTGACTGGGAGGTGACCAGTGAGGCTACAAAGTCCATGTCCAGTGAATGACACCAACACCCTCAAGTCACCCAAGCTAGACACCTTGTTGTCACCCTAGACTCCTGTTCCATTTCACACCTCAAGGCAGATTTGTTTATCCAGCACTAAAGACTTCACTTGCTAAATACCTGAAGACTCCATCTTCTTTTCTCTCCATGGCTCTGGACACTGACCTCATTAAGGTGCTCACAGTTGATCAACATTATCCAAGTAAAAGTCAACTATTTTCTTTGCATCTGGCCTCATGACCTCTGCATTGATGGTTTCCACCCGTGATCTTTCTAAATTACTAATATGATCAAGTTTTACCACTTGCTCCTCCACTCCTGATTAAAACCTTTTGATGACACCTTTTTGCCTTTGGGTTGAAGTTCAAATACCTCAGTGGCGTACCAGCCCTGCCTCTTAGCACATTTCTACGTGCCCTGTGTTCCATCCATCTAATCTCCATTTCCTGATCATATGTACTCTTTCCTTCCTCAGTATTTTTCTAATTGTCTCCCCTGGCAACAACTTTAGCATTCACTTGTTTACAAAATGCTTGACAAAGCTTGCTGTATGTCAGGGCTTATTCTAGGTGCTGGGCATCTGTGAACAAAACAAAATTGTGAATTGTAGCACTTCTGTCCAATGGTGGTGGTGATAAGAGGGGACAGACAAGGAACAAAACAGGTAAATTATGGGCTGAAGAGACAGCTCAGTGGGTAAGGTGCTCATGGCTCAAGCCTGAGCAGCTGAGTTTGGAACCCCAGACCTCATTCATGTAAAAGACCTTCCTCAAAGGAGGTGGAAGATGAGGACCAGCACCTGAAAGTTGTCCTCTGACTTTCATAAGTGCTATGACACTTGTGCCTGCACTCATACACATGAACATGCACACACATACTTATGCATCATACACATACATACACACCAAAAATTAAAAAAATTAAAATGGGGCTAGGGAGATGGCTCAGCAGTTGAAACTGTGTGCTTGTAAAGCCTGCTGGTTTGGTTCCAATTTCCCACCCACCTCCATAAAGCCAGATGGGCATTCGTTTGCAGTGACAAGAGACCCTGTCTCATGCACCCGCATGTGACACACACACACACCCAAATAAGTAAAATATTTTAAAAATGTTAGCCAGGTGTTGAGACACATGTCTTTAATCCCAACATTGAGAAGTCAGAGGTAAGAGGACCACTGTGAGTTTGAGGCCAGCCTGGGACTACATAGTGAATTCTAGGTCAGCCTGGGCAAGAATGAGACCTTATCTCAAAACAATAAAATTAAATAAGTAAGTTATTAGACTGAAAAGGGGGAAGTGCTATGGGAAAAAAGCATAGTAGGACCAGCAAGCCACAGCGGATGTGGCAGTTTCTGGAATTCCAGATTGGTGACTTCATAGTAGAAAAAGCCAATATTTTTCTTTCTACATTCACATTAAACAGAATGTATCATCTCTGGATACTAAAAGTGTGTGGGATTTTTCTCCTCACAAACTGAACAGTTTCTATGGTTTGGATGAGTGTCTCCCAAAGGCCCATCTGTGTGTTAAAAGTTTGGTCCCCAGCCTGTGGTGCTATTGACTTTTGGTTAGAGTTTTACGTTTCAAAGCAGGATTTCACTATGTAGCCTAGGCCGGTCTTGAACTTGTGATCCTCCTGTCTCAACTTCCTGAGTGCTAATATTATAGGTGTGTACCAACACACCTGTCTGTGATCTTATTGGGAGACAGTGGGGCCTTTAAGAGATGGGGCCTAACCGGAAGTATTCAGATCATGTGGGGATGTGTCCTTGAAGGGGATGTTGGGACCCTGACACCTCCTCTTTCTTCCTTTTTTACTTCCTGGCCACCTTGAGGTGAGAAGCTTCCTCTGCCACACTCTTGATATGCTCTCTCACCAACAGGCCAAGAGAAATGCGACAATTGATGGTGCACTGAAAACTTGGGCATTATGAGCCAAATTAAACGGTTTTTTTTTTTTGGTTTGTTTTTGTTTTTTTTGAGGTAGGGTCTCACTCTAGCCCAGGCTGACCTGGAATTCACTATGTAATCTCAGGGTGGCCTTGAACTCACTGCATTCTCTTACCTCTGCCTCCCGAGTGCTGGGATTAAAAGTGTGTGCCACCATGCCCGGCTTCTTCCTCCTCTTCCTCTTCCTCCTCCTCTTTCTCCTCCTCTTCCTTCCTCTTTCCTCTTCCTTCTCCCTCCTCCTCCTCCTTGAGATAGGGTGTTATATAGTGCAGGCTGGCCCTTGAAGATGCCATTGAATTTTGGATCCTCCAGCATCTTCTCTACTTCTTGAGTGCTAGAATTACAGCCACATCATGCCTGGTTTTATGTGGTGCCAGAGATTGAACCCAGGGCTTCGTATATGCTAGGCCAGCACTCTATCAACAGAGCTAAGTCCCAGCCCCAATTTTTTCTGTTTTTAAGTCATTTATATTAATTATTTTTAATTAGTTTATTTGATTTGCAAGCAGAGAGAGAGAGAAAGGGGGGAGAAAATGTGTGTGCCAGGACCTCTAGCTACTGCAAAGGAACTCCAGACACTTGCTCCACTCTGTGCATCTGGCTTCACATGGGTACTGGGGAATCAAATCCCAGGCCTTAAATATTGCAAACAAGTGCTTTAACCACTGAGCCATCTCTTAAGCCCAGGTATTTTGTTTTTATAACAGAAAGTTCACTAATTTACCAGTTCTCTGATAAGAGAGTGATTTAACTCAATTGTAACACCATCTTCCTTAAAGACCAAAATTTTAAAATATCTATTTGATAGAGAAAGAGAGAAAATGGGTATGCCAGGGTCTCTGGCCACTGCAAACGACTCCAGACACATGTGCTACCTTGTGCATCATCTGGCTTTACATGAATATTGAAGAATCAAACCTGGATCCTTAGGCTTTGCAGACAAGCTCCTTAACTGCTAAGCCATCTCTCCAGCCCTAAAGACCAAATACTAGCACAAGAACACACATATTACTCAGGAATTTGCAAAGGTTTAGTGACTCAGTGCCAGGAACCAGGGACAAAGGCCAAAATAGTTTATATTAGAAATCACCATTTCACAGATGGTCAAGGAAGGCCTCGCTGAGAACAGACATCTGAGCAACCATTTGAAAGTTGTGAAGGAGAAAGCTATGCAAGCACTGGGGGGTTGTTAAAGAAGAAAGTGCAAGAGTAAGTGCAAAGACCTGGAGCAGAGGCACACATGTATGTGAGCTAGGAGGTCAGTGTGGGCTAGAGAAAGCTAGTAAGGGAAGGAGTCGCAGAAGCCAAAGTGAGAGCAGGAAGGGGAGGCCTTGGAAACCATTGCAACACTTTCAATGAGATAAGCTACTGGAGAGTTGAGCAGAGGAGGCCACACCAAAGGGTCACTCTGGCTTCTGGGTTGAAAAACAGACCACAGACCAGACAAGGGTAGAAACCAGGAGACCTGTCAAGAGACTGTTGCAAATATCTAACCAAAAAATGTTAGCAGGGATGGCTCAGCAGTTAAGGTGCTTGCCTGCAAAACCTAATAACCTGAGTTTGATTCCCCAGTACCCATGTAAAGCCAGATGTACAAAAGGGGCACATGTGTCTGGAGTTCATTTGCAGCGGCCGGGGGTCTTGGCATGCCCATTCTCTCTGACTCTCTCTCTCTCTCTCTCTCTCTCTCTCTCTCTCTCTCTCATTTCTCTCTGCTTGAAAATAAATAAATAAAATATATTATTTTGAAAAAAAGAAAGGTTAGCAGCTGAGACAAGGGAGGTAAAGAAAGCATGGTTGAATTCTGGCAACAGCTTCAACTTCAATGTGGGTCTGACCAGGTGTGATCATGGGTTAAATGGGAGCTAAAAGAAAAGATGAGGCAATGAGGTCTTAGACACTGTAAGAATGGAGATGCTAAGCCAGGCGTGGTGGCGCATGCCTTTAATCCCAGCACTTGGGAGGCAGAGGTAGGAGGATTGCCGTGAGTTCAAGGTCAGCCTGAGACTACATAGTGAATTCCAGGTCAGCCTGGGCTAGAGTGAGACCCTACCTCGAAAAACCAAAAAAAAAAAAAAAAAAGAATGGAGATGCCATTGAATAAGATGGGGAACACCTGCAGGAACAGATTTGGGGGGCATGAAGGATCAGGAGTTCTGGTTTGGCTTTACATTTGAGACACTTTAAGACTCAACTGGAGTATATTGCCCTACGAACACTCACAGCTCTCTCCCTTCATCTAGGATACACACTATGGTTTCCCTGTCATATTAGTTTTCTTGTTGCTGTGGCAAAATACCTGGCAAAGGCAACCTAAGGAAGGAAGGGTTTACTTTGGCTCAGAGTTTGAAAGGATCATCCATCATGATAGGGAAGTTGTGGCAGCAGAAACATGAGGCAGCTGGTCACATTGTGTCTGCAGTCAGTAAGCAGAGAGAGATGAATGCTGGTGCTCAGTTTGCTTTCTCCTCTTTTATTATAATATTTTTATTTATTTTTAAGGAGAGAGAGAGAGAGAGAAAGAGAATGGGTTCACCAGGGTCTCTTGCCGCTGCATACAAACTCCAGACATATATGCCACTTTGTGCGTCTGGCTTTATGTGGGTACTGTGGAGTTGTACCCAGGCTGCCAGGCTTTGCAAGCAAAAACCTTAACTGCTGAGCCATTTCTCCAGTCTTGATTTCTCTTTTTTACTCATTCCTGGAACCCAGCTCATGGGATAGTAAAGAACCAGAGAAATGTCATCCTGGAATTAGAAATTATTTTGTAACAAAGTTCTGCTTAATTTGACCATACCGTAAACTGGCCTGGAATTTCTCTGAATGTGCTCTACCCCTCCCCAGAATCGAATCTCCCCAATTAACAACCAAAGAATGTCAGAAAGCCTAACAGATAAAAAAAAAAAGTCCTTAAAGATAAGACAGAAAATAATTTATACTGGGGTAGTGTCTTCCTGAGAAACAGATAGGACAAACGCAGCTGCACAGATAAGGGTTAAGCATGTCTTAAAAGTTGCTTGTACTTTGAAAAATATTATCTAGTCATTTGACTCACATAAAATTTACAGCTGACTGCACTATTTCATCTCTGTAAGTCCTGCTTATTTGTACTCCTGTTTGATCCATTCCTTATTGGAAATGCTCCAACTTTTAGAGATTAAAAACCCCACTTTTTCCTTTTTTGCTGCTATTCTCCTGAGCCCTGCATTAGGGCGAGATAGCCACTGGCCAGTTCTGTGTGCACAAATATAGCTTGCTTTAATTTGGCCTAAATTTGAGTCTGTGGTCTTTTCTTTGCGTTCGTAGGTTCAACAATAGTGCTATCTGCATTCAGGGTGAGTCTGTCTTCTTCAGTTAAACTTTTCTAGAAACAATTTGATAGATGTGCATTTCCATGGTAATTCTAAATCTAGTCAAGTTGGCAGTGAAGATTTACCATCCATCCCATAACTCAAAAGTTCCTATGCTATCAATGAATGTAACAGAAAGCAGATCATGTGTACATATGTATGTACATGAATATATGAGTGTGGCTTTCCACATACTATACAAGCACTCTATCATTGTATTCTCCCTTCAGACCTCAGAAAATAGATTTTTAATATAGGGGTTTTAGATAAAGTATTGATTCAGGCTGAAAACAAGCCAGTGACTTTTGTCCTGGCTGGGAAAGAGTAACTGAGATGGAACCTGGCCTTGTGGCATGAAGAGCTAGAAGGCGGCCACATAACATAAAACAACTGTATCCACACTAGGGTCCTGTGGCCAGTGCCCAGTGTGACCACTGAGGTGAAATGATGAGCACTTGCATAACTCCAGCTTCTGCCTGAAGGCAGTTTTTGAACTGCTGTACCAGGGACGGAGCACAAAAAGAACCCAAAGACTTGAGGCGGTTTGCAATTTATGAGGCAGAGTATTGAACAGCCCAGAAACTTGTATGTAACTTCCCTGGAGGCTTTGGTGAATATTGATCTGGGCATGTGTAGGAAGAAACTCTCCAAGCATGGCAAAGAACAATTGATGGGAATCCAGCACTTGGAGGAATGAGTTCCTAATGTGCAGAGCGGAGAACACTCAGCCCCGGATTAGCATCAGGGCTAAATTAACCCCAGAATGAAGGCTTAAAATGAAGTTTTAGGTTAGGATGTAGCTTACTGGTAGCACATGTACGAGGCCTGGATTCTATCCCTAGCACTACACACACACACACACACACACACACACACACCATACTTTAAAGTCTCAAAAGAATCAACTAGTTCTGAAAATAACTACATAACAAAATAAAGATTAATAGTCTTCAAAGAAAGACAATACAATCCAACCACTCAGCTGGGTCCACACCCAGGTTCAGGAGGATCATTGTGAATTCAAGGCCTGCCTGGGATAAGAGTATGTTCCAGGTCAACCTGGGCTAGAGCGAGACCCTACCTCTTAAACAAACAAATAAATAAACAAATCTAATCACTCAATAGCATGATATTTACAAAACCAGGAATTTGAAATAGTATGAAAGCCCCTGAATTTTTCTGGGACTGGTTAGAAATAGCTGATTATGGTATTCCTCCTGAACTTTTTTGTTTGTTTTTTTAAATACTTATTTATTTGAGAGAGAGAGAGAGAGAGAGAGAGAGAGAGAGAGAGAGAGAGAGAGAGAGAGAGAGAGAGAATATCAGGGGTTCCAGCCACTGCAAACCAACTCCAGACACATGCACCACCTTGTGCATCAAACTCGGACTCTTCTGCTTGGCAGGCAAACACCTTAACTGCTAAGCCATCTCTCCAGGCCCTTTTTTTTTCTTTCTTTTTTTTCCCCCAAGGTAGAGTCTCGCTCTAGCCCAGGCTGACCTGGAATTCACTAGGTAGTCTCAGGGCGGCCTTGAACTCATGGCGATCCTCCTACCTCTGCCTCTTGAGTGCTGGGATTAAAGGTGTGCGCCACCACGCCTGGCTTCTTTTTCCTGAACTCTTTTAATGACATCATGCCAATGGCTTGAAATTGACAAGTGTATTTACATCACTGTTCACCAGCAAACCCCTGGAAACATTTAACAAAATATGAACTCTAGAAAATAGCTGAGAGAAATGGAAACATAGTTTGTTCATGGCTTGGAAGTCTCAATATTAAGATGCAAATTCTACCCAAATTACTCTGTATATTCAATAGACTCCTGCCCATTGCCAGATTCCAACAGACAGACTGGCACTAAAATTAATGAGAAAATGTAAAATTCTAGAATACCCCCCAAATTAATAAGAAGTAAGTTGGATTTTATTATTTATAAATTTATATTAAAAATATGATATTTATGAAAAAACTATACAGGTGAACAGAACAGAATAGAATCTAGAAATTCACCCAGCCATACACAGCCAATTTGTTACATTCTTGTCATCAAACATTTATTTGATGGCTACTTTATGGGACTATATACAAATGGTTTAGGCATTTGAGAATACTCATGTTACATTGTAACATGTTCATCAGACAAGGAAATGGAGATTTCAGGTGATTTGATGACTTGGATTTGAGAAGTAAGGAAGCCAAGCCCTGGATGAGATTAGCAGAAAGAAGTATGGATGAGACCCTGGTACCTATAGCTGATAACAATATCTAGCCCAGACAAATTAGTAGGAGAAGCTATGGTGCTTATTTTGTGGAATTTTTTCATAAACGTACATGTGTATAACTCTTCCCCACCCCCACTTTATTTTTTTAATTTTTATTTATTTGCAAGCAGAAAGAGAAAGAGGCAGGTGCACAGAGAAAACATGGGCGCTCCAGGGCCTCTAGCCCCTGCAACCTAATTCCAGACAAGCGCCACCTTGTGCATCTGGTTTTATGTGACTACTGGGGAATTGAACCCAGGTCCATAGGCTTTGCAAGCAAGTGCCTTAACTGCTGAGCCATCTCTCCAGCCCCTACCCATGACCACTTTTAATAATCCTTTCAAGTAAAGTCTCTCCTTACCAAAAAACACAAAACAAGAACAAGATATTACATGTATTACATAGGCTCTTTCATTTACAGATAATAGATGTTCACTTTGATTAACACAGATAATCAGGATTTATTGCGGTCATTCTCATGAAAATAAAGATGGGACTTTTAGCCCACAGGCTGGCCTCTCGGTGACCCAGGGACAGTGAAAGATCTGCTTTATTCTAATATAGCAGTGAGGAAGTTTCACTGAGTCTATATTTCACTCAGCCTAATTATCCTAATTAAACTATAATCGCTTCCTTCCACTGCCCTGGGTAGCCAAGAAGTCTCTCACTAGGCTAGGGGATCTTGTCACTTCATTCCTCTCAGGAGCATGGAGCTATTCACTGCTTCCCTCCAATCTCACTGTGGGCCTCTTGCGTTTCCTGCTCTCCCTCCTGTGTGGTCCCTCTTCCTTGGCTGCCCTTCCCTTCCCACTTTATGCTTTTGTCCATTTGTTGAATCACTGCTCTTCATCACTTCCTCGGAGATCCCTTCCCTGACCTCCTAACTACTTTAGTTCCACACTCAGTCCTGCCTGCATTCATTTCATGACTCTGGGTTAATACCTGTCTCTGACGCTCCAGGGATTCCAGCGTTCTTCTGCCTGTCTGTCCTGGGAGAGAGCCCAGACACTTAGACTGGAGGGCTGGGACTGGAAGGGGAGAGGAGGCCATGATGATCATGGCAGGAAAGCTCTGTTCTCTAGAAGTGAAGTGTGAGACAAGATAGCATTTGCTTGGGGTTCCTTGAGGGGGTGTCTTAGGTAAAGCTATAAAAGAGGATGGGAAGCAGAATGCCAGTAGGGATGGAGCAAGGGGATTTAGGGATGTCAGCTGGAGGCTGACAGAGGATGGCTCTGAACACAGCCTGTCCTGAGGCAAGGGACCAGATTTGTGCTTCTTTATCCTTCAATGATTTGCTGGAGCTGCCCCCTCCTCCTGGGAGGACAGGATTCATAACTTCCAAACTGGGATACTTGCCTTGGCCAAGGGGAAGGTACTCCTGAGACTTTTCCTGAGCTGTGATGTGCTCCTGAGTGTGATGTGGGTCAGCATTCCCACAACTGGGTTGGGGATCTGGGCAAAACATCTTGGCACCTGCCACAGAGTGGCAGCTAAGATTTCTTCCTTTAACTCACATCTGGTGGGCTGGAGATGTAGCTCCATGGTGCAGTACATACCAAGGATGCTTAAGGCCCTGTATTTGAACCCTAGTGCCATCACAAATAGTGGGGCATGCTAGCACACATTGCTGAAAGTCCCAGATACTCAGGACTGAGGCTGAGACAGAAGGATCACTTGAGACCAATTTGGGCAGCATAGCAAAACCACAGGGTTTTTAATGACAGCATTAAAAATCAGCAAATAGTGAATTTCAGGCCAGCCTAGGCTAGGGCAAAACCCTACCTCGAAAAAACAAAAAACAACAAAAAAAATCAAATTATATTTGGAAGAATTCCAATAATATAGAAATACTAAGGAATTAAGTTACATAAAAGATATTATAGTTACCTTTTCATTGCTAAGATAAAGCACCCAAAGCAGCTGATGGGAGGAAGGTTTTTATTTTGGCTTATAGTCACACAGGGAATTTCATGATGGCAGGGAAAAGTATAGCATGAGCAGAGGCTGGGTCAGCTCTGCCACAGCAGGTGGAAAACAGCAGCAGGAGAGTGAGCAGAACTTAACACTGGCAAACTAGAGGCTGATAAATCTCAATGCCACCCCCAGGGAAACACCTCCTACCAGGTAGGCTCCACCCCCTCCAGCAGGGCATTTTATTTCTGTTTGTGATTCTTCCAGGACTAACAGATCAGTCTTTCTAGCAATTCTACGTGTGACCCAATGTCATCAGGAAAGCCTGAGCCTGCCAATGACTTCATTCCTGACCCGGCTACGGCCACAGAAAGGAATTCCACAGCCTGCTGGAGCTCTTCAGGCAGGTCAGGGAGAGGGAAGAGAGAATTCTGCCTTTTGAGAAAAGCATTTGTAGACTTGGAACATGGAAGTTGAGTTGCAAGCCCTGGCTTACCAAAGAAGGTTTCCATGATGACCCAGGGTCACCCTGGTGGAGATGGGCACAACCCACACAACCTCTGGGGAGGGTGTGACCACAGTCTACTTTCTCATCTATAGTTGCTCAGGAGAAGTAGGTCAAGAGCTTGGCGTCATTGCCCATGGGCCCAGCTCTCAGTCCTCACAAACCACGCATATTTTTAGCTTGGAAATCTTTTTAGCATATATTAAATGTAAACGATAGTGGTTTTGTACATGTATGTAAAATGTATTTTTCTCCTATTCACTGTCACCATCTCTTGTTCCCTGCCCACCCCTGCTGAATCTCTTCCTCTTCTCCACTGGTTTCCTTCCTACTTTCATGGTTTATTTATTTATTTATTTATTTATTTATTTATTTATTTATTTATTTGCAAGCAGAAAGAGATAGGAAAGAAACACACAGAGAGAATGGGCACACCAGGGCCTCCAGCTGCTGCAAAAGAACTTCAGATGCATGCGCCACTGTGCATGTGGCTTTATGTGGGTACTGGGGAATCAAACCTGAACCTGGGTCATTAGGTTTTGCAGGCAAGTGCCTTTACCACTGAGCCATCTCTCCAGTTCATGTTTTGTTTTGTTGGTGACTTGTTTAATTTTATTAGAGTGTCTTATAAGATCCCGCTATTTACAGTAACATAGGTTCCTTGCCAGTGGTAGGGCTAAGGGGGAAAGAATAGTATATTTGTAAACAGAGGGGCAGAATACCAGGGCTGGGAAAGTTAAAATGGGGTCAGGACAGGGGAATTGGTAAGCAGGGAGAGTTAACTTAAAAGCTATGAAAAAAAATAAGAAAAACCAATTCTTTGTAGCTAATTAAATAATATAATTTAAGAGAGAGAGGAGAGAGAGAGAGAGGGAGAGAGAGAGAGCCTGAGATAGGGCAGGAATTTCCTGTGAGGGTTAATAATGATGTTCATGAAAGTCATGGGTCATTAGAGGAAAACCCCCAGTGCCCAGGTGGGAAGCCTACAAATGAGTTATTGGTCAGGGAGGCTCCGGAGGCCTCCAAAACAACAGACTATTCTCAAAGCTCTTGGAGATCCACCAGGACTAGATAGTAAGACTCTCTAGCTGATGACTACGCAGGCATCCAGAGCAGGATGATGAAATATCAAGCCTCCTCCCTCTTGGCTAGTTGGCAAAGGGCTAGAAAGGGCTCTGCGGGCTGATGGGTGAGAAACTTTATCAATATGTTTACTCAACTGCTGCAACTGACTAGCCAGGCAAGAGGTGCCCATGAGTGTAAGAGTGACAGGACTGGTATGGGGGTAACCAACCGCACTTTTATGTTGTTTGGTTTTCGAGGTAGGGTCTCACTCTAGCTCAGGCTGACCTGGAATTCACTATGGAGTCTCAGGGTGGCCTTGAACTCATGGTGATCCTCCTACCTCTGCCTCCCCAGTGCTGGGATTAAAAGTGTGCATCACCATGCCCAGCTACCCAACTGCTCTTTGATGGATCTGAGATCTTCTTCATGAAAGAAAATACTGCCAGATACCTATGGTTGCCAAGGTTACAGACCATAGGAGGGAAGCCACCATTGTTGATTGACTAAGTGGATATGTTTTGCACATGAAGTTGCCCTCTGAATATTTATGTTATATTTATTCCCACAGCAGTAATGATTGCACCTTTGGTCAGCAAGTTGCTTTTTTTACTTTTCAGTTGGCAGTGACTTCTGGGAAGACTCAAAACTCGTTAAAATGCTGAGAATAAGTGAAGGTTGAGTGCTCAGTACTAAAGGAAACATCTTTCCTCCAAGACTCTCGGGGTCCATTGTTGGAGAGGGAGGAAAGACTATAAGAGCCAGAGGAAGGAGAGAAGTACTTTGAGACACTGTCTTCTGAACATGAAAGGACTGCTACATTATGACCTCATAGCAACTGCTAACACATTATGTTTGTGCATTAAATTGTCAATAAAAATGGGTATGGAATACTCCTCCTTTAATCCCAGCACCTGGGAGGCAGAGGTAGGAGGATCACCATGAGTTCAAGACCACCCTGAGACTACGTAGTGAATTCCAGGTCAGCCTGGGCTAGAGTGTGACCCTACCTCGAAGAAACAAAAACAAACAAACAAACAAAAAGTCAATAAAAAAGTTTTTAAAAAAATGTAATGTCATGCTCTAAAGACAGAAGACAGTGTTCCATGTTCCAGCTCATGTCACTCCCTCCTCTGGCTCTTACATCTTCTGTTCCTTCTGGAATGTTCTCCGAGCCTTTGAGTGGATGACCTATTTATGGCTGAGCGTTCAACAGCCTCTTATCTGCATTTTTTCTTTTTTTGATGTATTTATTATTCAAAATTAGATACATTGTATGGGCAAATATTGTGTTGGTATCCCATCTCCCATTTCCCTCCTCCCTGTCCCCAACACCCTGGGTATCCTCCTAGGTGAGTATGTTTGGATAGCACCAGAGGCAGCCAGGCCCTCCCCCCCATTGCATGTTGTTGCTGAGGGGGGCGATGTCTCTGGGAGTTCTCCCCCACCATGGCTATTACAATCTTTCTGCCCCCTTTTCAGCTTAGTTCCTTGAGTCATGGTGGGTGAGTTTTAAGTCTGCTTTAGTGTTGAGGTCTAAAGGGTCTTTGTACTTCTGCTTTGGGATGTGTTGGAAATCTGTGTCTGTCCCATGGACTTATCCTGGGTTGACTGATTGGCTGTGGTTATAGGTCTCTTGCTTATCCCACCACTCTCTCAAGGGTATCATTTAAGGTCTACACGATAGCCTGGGGGTGGTTCATCCCTTGCCAGGATGTCAGCCATCTGCCTGTGGCTTGTTGGTGGGGTTGGAATGACCACGGCTCTCTCACTGCCTTCTGCAAAATAGAAACAGAGTCTCCTTCAGAGAGTTGACGAGTTTTGAGTCTCTGCAGTTGTGCTGCTCACTGTGAAAAGGAGGCTCTCTGACTACAGCTGAGGCAGCTCCAGTCCCTGTGCACATACAACCTAATGATCTGGAAGGCAAGCCCTTGGTCATGGGCCAGCCGTGGGCTTCAGATCACATTTACAGTGCCAGGGATGAGCTCCTAGAAGGCAGTTGGTGATCCACATTACTGACTTGCCAGACACCTTATTTCTTTCTTTTCAAATTTTTTATTTATTTACAAGCACGGGGGGGGGGGGAGAGGAGGCAGAATGGGCACACCAAGGCCTCTAGTTGCTGCAAATGAACTCCAGATGTGCCACTTTGTGCATCTGGCTTTATGTGGGTACTGAGGAATTGAACTCAGGTTGTTAAGTTTTGCAGGCAAAGACCTTAACCATTGAGCCATTTCTCTAAGCCCCCTTTCCCCAAGACTCTTTTTGTTAGACTTTAGACTGCTGTCCCCAGGACTTCCCAGAACCTACCACCTCTGCTATGGTCTCTGCTTACATTAAACCAGTCCAGCCTGAATAAGGGTCAGATATTATTTTTCAAAAGGGATGTTTTTCTCAGGTATCTGCCTGATGACATATGAATTCTGGTGCTGTAACTGTCATCTGGGCCTGAGATCTAATTCTACATCCCATGGGAATGAATTTCCTGGGCTTTATCTCTGACCTTCTTTGCTTATGTATCCCTGGAGTCTATTGGCAAGAGAATTTCAGCATGCTAATACACCTAATTCTTCAGCTACCTCCCCTCCTCACCCACTAGTGTCCCCCTGCCTGGTCCTCAAAGGCTATGAGGAAACATATTTTAGATCCTTCCAGCCACTTGGTTGGCTTTGTCCTGCGGGCAAGTGGAAGCTATGAACCAGATCTAAACTACCTGATTCCCTGGGGGCAAGCAACAAAAACCAGATTCAGCTAATCAAACAGGAGAATCTTCTGGAAAGGTCACAGAGTTGGCAGGAGTTGAAGATCCAGTCTTGAAATGGGAAAGGAGCCAATAGAAACTGTTCACCCATTTGATTTTAGAGTTACAGAGGAGATGGGGTACTCCAAGCACTCATTTCTTTCCTCTCCCCCCTCCCGCACTTTGAAGCAGGGTCATATTCTATCTAGTCCAGGCTGATCTGTTGTATCCCAGGCTGGCCTCAAATGCATGGCCTCCTACCTCAGTCTTCTGAGTGATGGGATTATATATATGAGCCATCACACCTGGCTTAATTTTAAAAAATGAATTCTTTGTATAAAAGCACAAAGGAAGCCTGTGGTGTTGTTTCTATAAAGGAGAAATGGGTGCTGGTCAGTTAAAATACAAATGACCTCTGCAAGTACCTGTGTTTTTGTGTCCCATCAGCCCACTTGGCTACTGCAGTGACCACACAGAGCAGAGCTTGCTCACTCCCTGCCCAGCCTGCACCATAATCATAGATAGGACTTTGGCCCCAGGCCACTACCATGTCCACAGAAAGCGGCTCAGAAGAGCCTCAAGGGTGCCCTCTGCAGACCAAAGGTCAGTGTAACCTCTTGGTGGAGAGGGACTCCATGAAGGAAGGTTGCAGCCTGAGCCTAGGACATGCTCTCACGTAGGCATCCACGTCTTACTCTCTCCCCACTGCATAAACACCATCTATTCTGAATCCTGGAGAAAGTACCCGGGGGCTTAAAAATGTTTATTACTTCCCAGCACTCAGGAGGCAGAGGTAGGAGGATTGCCATGAGTTTAAGGCCACCCTGAGACTAGATAGTGAATTCCAGGTCAGCCTGGACTAGAGCGAGACCCTAACTCAAAAAACCAAAACAAAAAAAAAAAGTTTATTACTTATTTCTGTAGTGCTAGGGATTGAACCTTGGGCCACACAAACACTGAGCTACACCCCCAACTTCAAGATTTCTTTTTTTTTTCAGGTTTTTTTTTATTATCCATAAAGAGATAAATTTAATGAACAAATAATGAGTTGTTGTCCCCATTTCCCCAGTGCCCCTCTTTCCCTATTCCCAATCAGCTGGGTATCTTCCTCCGTGGGCAGTCTGGATCAGTCCATGGGGATAGGGGATTATGGATATCCTAGGAGTCAGCCCAATTCTACCCTCCTTAGTGTGATGTTACTGAAGGGGGCGATGTCTCTGGGAGTTCCCCCCCACCATGGCTCTTACAGTCTTTCTGCCTCCTCTTCCTCTCAGTTCCCTGAGTCATGGTGGGTGAGTAATAAGGCTGTTTTATTGTTGAGGTCTTAGGGGTCTCTGTACTTCTGCTTTAGGTTGTGTTGAAAAACGTTGGTGTCTGTCTGGCTTATCCTGTGTTGACTGATTGACTGTGGTTATGGGTCACTTGTTCATCCCATCATTCTCTGCGGGGTTCCATATGGATCCTCCAAGGTAGGTCTGGTGTGGCTCATCTCTTGCCAGGATGTCAGCTATCAGCCTGTGGTTCATTGGTAGGGTTGAAAGAGTCACAGCTCTCTCGCTGTATTCTGAAAGATACAAATGGAATCTCCATTGGAAAGTGAGATCAGTATAGGTTAACTTAGATACACGTTTCTGAATTAGCTAGATTCTATTGTGAGTAGCCTCTTTGTAAACCCCTCGTATAGTGCATCTCTCTTTGGGGGCCTAAGAGTTTGGTTCCAGTGTATTTCGCCCTGAGTCCCCAGTTCCAGTTAAGGGCTCCCTGTCACCAAGTGGATTATTTGGCTGAATTAAAAGCTGTTGATTGCCTTCCCCAGGCTTTGGTTCCTCCATTGCACAAGTGCTTCTTTCTTGGTTTGCTGTTCTTTCCCAGTATGAAGTGTGTTCAGCCTACTCATGGCGGCAGACTGCGTTTAATGTCAGTGTTCTTTGTTTTCTCCAGCTGTCGTTGACCAGCTTCCCCTAGCAGCTTATGCAGTGCCTTCCAGCACTACACTAACTACCATCTGGGGGCTGGATACCATTCTGGACCTCGAAGGGTTTTTTTTTTTTTTAAGATTTCTTTCTAAGTTTTTTTTTTCCAAGTAGGATCTAACTCTAGCCTAGGCTGACCTGGAACTCACTATGTAGTCTCTGGGTGACCTTGAACTCATGGTGGTCCTCCTACCTCTGCCTCCTGAGTGCTGGGATTCAAGGTATGCTGATTTTAAAAAATATTTTATCTATTTATTTGAGAGAGAGAGAGAGAGAGAGAGAGAGAGAGAGAGAGAGAGAGAGAGAGAGAGAGAGAGAGAGAGAGAGAGCCTTCCACCACTCTGAACCAACTCCAGACACACGTGTCACTTTGTGCATCTGGCTTTATATGGGTGCTGGGGAATTGAACCTGGACCATTAGACTTTGCAGGAAAGCACCTCCCACTGCTGAGCCATCTCTTGAGCTCCCAAGATCTTTAAAAAGGTTTTAGTCCAGTGGCCTCTGACTTCAACATTCTCTCTCCTTTGCCTTTCCTTGCTCTGTTCTGCTCATCTTTCCAGGGCTTTTTTTTTTCCTCTTTCCCTCCTGGTGACTATCTGGGGAACTGGAATGCAGCAGCAGGTGCTGGTTGTCCAGGAACAGAATCTAAGAAGGTTCAGAGGAGAAGACACGGTGGTTAAAGTGTGTGTCCTCGAGGCTGGGGAATGCCCTGCTCCCCCATCTGCTGTTGAAGGGGAGCGTATACTTCTACCCTCACTGAGCAAACCAGACTGTTTCCTTCCCGCATGTAAGAAGTCCACAGGACTATTCAAGTTAACCACATATATGTGTGCACACACACATGCACATGTGCCTTTCTTTTGGCTTTTTTTTTTTTTTTTTGGATTTTTGAGGTAGGGTCTCGCTCTAGCCCAGGCTGAGCTGGAATTCACTGTATAGTCTCAGGGTGGCCTCAAACTCACGGCGATCCTCCTTCCTCTGCCTTCTGAGTGCTGGGCACCCAGCTTCTTTTGGCTTTTTGAGACAGGGTCTAGCTATGTAGTCCTCGCTGGCCTAAAAATTCATGATGTAGATTAGGCTGGCCTCCAGCTTGCAGTGAACCTCCCGCCTCTGCCTCCCAAGTGCTGGGTTTACAGACACAAACCACCACACCTGGCTCTCATTCCAATATTATTCATTATTTACTCTATGCCACGTTCCATACAGCAAACACTTTACCTGCTGAGTCATCTCCCCAGGCCTGGAAGTGGATGAAATCTAATAAAGAGGTATTTTCCATTTGGTATTGAGAGTGCTAATAATGGATTGAAGAGAGCTGGGGAGATGGCTCAGAGGTTAAAGGGACTTGCTTGCAAAGCCTCAGATCCCTAGCCACCCAAGGAAACCTGGAAGGAGATTCATTTGCAGTGGCAAGAGAACCTGGCCCACATCTGTGTACACATACACACACATGCACACACACACACAAGTGCAAAGAAATAAATAAAAAAATTTTTGTTTTTTTTTTTTTCGAGGTAGGGGCTCACTCTAGCCCAGGCTGACCCGGCACTCACTCTGTATGTAGTCCCAGGCTGGCCTTGAACTCACATGGATTCTTCAATGCCTCACCAGTGCTGGGATTAAAGGCATGCACCAGGGCTGGAGAGATGGCTCAGAGGTTAAGGCACTTGCCTCCAGTGCCTAAGGCCCCGGGTTCAATTCCCCAGGACCCACATAAGCCAGACCCACAAGGTGGTGGCTCTGCTACTCTCTCACTCACTTTCTCTCTCTCTGCTTGAAAAAGAATAAATAAAATAATACTTTAAAAAAAAAGGCATGCACCAGCGTGTCTGGCAATATACAATTTTTAAAGGATGGATTGGAGGTGGAGAAGTCTCAGGCTTGCACCTTCTTTCTTTCGCACTTGCATCAAATGAACTGTGACTGTCACCTTCACCCCAACCTTGGCTCATTAAGGTTGATCTTAGGCTAGCCCACCCTGGGGAAGGCCTGCACCCACGATCCTGCAGTTCGCAACTCTCCCGGGAGGTGGCAGCGCGGGGACACTTTCCCTACCTCCCACATTCCAAGCTCTGGGAAAAGAGTTCTTCCTCAGCTTTTCTGAGCTGCCCCAGTGCAGGGTGTGACTTAACCCGAGAACTTTCCCTGGGACCCAGGCCTGCAGTGACTCAGTCATCTTGTGGCTGGGCCTCTCTCTTTATTTTTGGTCGTGGCGTTCTGCGCGGGCTTCCGGTGTGTCTGAGCTCCCAGGCTGGGGGGTGGACCCTGTGGGAACGTCCTGTCCTTCTTCACTTGTCCAGCCGGGTGCAGGTCCATCCCGGGGGCCCTGGCTGGGCCCAGGGGTGCATGAGCCAGGGGCAGGGGGCGGAGCTGCAGTTAGGCTCTGCAAGGCAATGGATTCAAGTGAGAGGGCTGCGCACATTCTAGGCTTTAAGAGCCAAGGCTAGCCCACGATCAGGCTAGGGATGAGAACCCCCTCCCTCCCCCCAGAACCTTCAGGACAAGGTATGTCTATCCGTGTGTTTTTGTTTGTTTGGAGACAGGGTCGGGCTGGCCTGGAAGTAGCTGAGGATGGCTTTGAGCTTCTGATTTTCCTACCTCCCCTCCTAAATGCTGGGGTTCCATGAACGGGTTTTCATGTTCTGGTATAGGCAGCGCCAGGGATCGAACCCGGGGCTTCACGCCTGATAGACAACCACTGTACTGACTGAGCTACGTGCCCAGCCCACATGATGGGTTTTATTCTGTGGAATATAATGCAAGAGTGCCCGTCCTCTGACTTCTTTGACCTGTTCTCACTTCTCTCACTGCAGCTTCCTGGCTTCTGGCTCCCAATTTCAGGAGCAATGCCTCTGTCTCTCTGCAATCTCTGACTGGTACCATAATTTCTACAAATCATTATTATTATTAATTTTGTAGACAAGGGCTCACTCTGTAACCCAGTGTGACCTCAAACTTCTGATCCTCATGCCTCAGCCTCCTGAATGCTGGGATCACAGGCATGAGCCATGCCTGGCTGCGTTTTGTTAATATTAATGTTATTTTCTGTATTTTACTTTTTGTGTCACTGAGGATTGACTATAGAGCCTCACACCTGGTAAGTAAGCACCCTACTGCTGAGCTGCCTTCACATCTCCCTTCTTTTCTTTTTAAGACAAGGTTTCAGTAAGTTCTCCAGGCCAACCTGGAACTTGCGATCCATCTTTCTCAGCATCTCAAGTAGATGAAATTTCAGACCTGTACCACTGGCTCAGCTGCTATTATTATTATTTATTTTGAGACAAGTTCTCACAAATCCTAGGCTGGTCTAAAACTTGGTATGTAGCTTAGGATAATGTTAAACTTCTGCTTATTATGGACAATAAATATATATTTTAAACAAACAAACAAACTTCTGCTTAAACTTCTGATCCTCCTGCCTTGACCTCCTGAGTACCATTAAGCCTGGCTTATGGGATGCTAGAACTGAACCCAGGGCTTTGTGCATGCTATACAAGCACCCTACCAACTGAGCTACACCCCAGCATATTTAGTATTATTTTTAATCTTTTTCTTTGTTGTTGTTTTTTTTTTCAAGGTAGGGTCTCACTCTAGCCCAGGCTGACCTGGAATCCAATATGTAGTCTCAGGATGGCCTTGAACTCATGGCGATCCTCTTACTTCTGCCTCCTGAGTGCTGGGATGCAAGGCGTGCACCATCACTCCCAGCTGATTTTATATCTTAATGCATAAATCTGTTCAATTCCACAATGTATGAAGGTCTGCAGTGTGTGGCTGTGTTAGTTCTGTATTGCTGTAATGAGATTTCTGAGAGAACCCGTTTAGAGGAGTACAGAGCTATTTTGGCTCATGGTTTCAGAGGCCCAGTCTGTGGTTGCTTGGCTCTGTTGCTTTGGGCCTCTGGTGGCACAGTAAGCCTGCTGGGAATACATGGGGGAGGAAGTCTGTGCATTTCATGGCATCTGGGAAGTGGAAGAAAAAATAAAAAGGAAAGGGCTCAGGTTCCACAATCTGCTTCAAGGGCATACCACTCACACCTCCAGTGGTAACTTCCTCCCATGAGGTGCCACCTCTTATACGTCCCACCCACTGCCTCCCAAGAACACTGCAGGATGGTGACCAAGCCTTTAACACACGGGCCTTGGGAAGCATTTTGGAATTTAAAAATTATATTTGTTATTATTTGCAAGCAGGAAGGTGAGGGAGGAAAAAATGAATTGGTGCACCAAGGCCTCTTGCCACTGCAAACAAACTCCAGATGCATGTGCCACTTTGTGCATCTGGGTACAAATGAGGTTCTGGGTGTGGTATGGGGATTTGAATCTGGCCATCAGGTTTACAAGCAAGTACCTTAATTAACTGCTAAGCCATCTCTCAAGCCCACATTTTGGATTTTGACTATAGCAATAGCCCATTCATCACAATGTAAGCACACACACTCTAGGCAGGGTGGATAACATGTTTCCTGGTATCACATGGCCCTTAATCTTGAGCCCTGATGCTCATAGGTCATTTATAGCTGTCTTGTATTATATTTCCATACTTTGGTACCCTGGCTTGTATTATATTTCCATACTTTGGTACCCTGGCTTGTATTATATTTCCATACTTTGGTACCCTGGCTAGGGTTGGCTGATCCTAGCAAGCATGATTTGGCCTTGTCTCCGACCACTCCTCCTTGCTTCAAGCTTCCTGTGCTCCAGCCCTGAATAGCCTGTGGTTCTGCGATAGGTCGTTCTATGTCCACACCTACATCTTTGCTTAGTTCCTCCTTTACCTGAAACATTCCTTGACCTTTTGTATTAGTCAGGGAGCTCTGGAGCAACAGAACAAGTAGGGTATGCATAAAATAGGAATGGGGAGATGGCTCAGTGTCAACAGGTGCTTGCTTGCAAAGCCTGCCTCCTGGGTTCAGTGCCCCATCACCCACATTAAGCCGGATACAAAAGTAGAACAAGTGTCTGGTGTTAGTTTGCAGGGGCAAAAGACCCTGCCTGTTGTGCCCATACACACATATACATAAAAAGAAGTTTTAAACTCAAATTTGATTCCCCACTATCCTAGTAAAGCCAGATGCACAAGGTGGCCAATGCATCTGAAATTTGTTTGCAGTGGCTAGAGGCCCTGGCATGGTCATTCTCTTCTCTTCTCTCTCTCTCTCTCTCTCTCTCTCTCTCTCTCTCTCTCTCTCTCTCTCTCTCTCTCTCTCCTCTCTGTCTTTCTGTGCTTGCAAATAAATAAAAATATTTTAAAATAAAAAAGTTTTAAATTAAAATGGAATTTGGCTTATGTGATCATGGCTGCTAAGAAGTCCCAGAGTCTGCCATCTACAGACCGATGGCATAATTCAGTCTGAGTCTAAGGGCCTGAGAAGCAGGAACATTTATGCTCAAGGGCCAGAGAATCTAGAGGTCCCAACTCAGATCCAGAGAACAAATTTGCCCTTCTACCTTTTTGTTTGATTCAGGACCTCAAGGGATGATGTCCACGTGGTTACACTGATAAGAGTGGGTATTTTTTTAACCCATCTACTTACTCACTAATTCCTTCCAGATACACAAACACACCCCAAAATAATGTTTTATCAGTTCTGGGCATCCCTTAGCCTGGTCACATTGATAAAGAAATAGAACCATCATTTCTCCCCCATTGTTAATTTGGCACTCATATACAATTTCATCTCCTTAACCCTGCTTCATTACCAAATAAAGACACTAAAGAAGTCCAAGTTTCACCCACCATGACACATTTATATGTTTACAATTGAAAATACACTCATCCCTTCCCCAGAACAGGAAGTAAAGTCCTTGAGTGGTGTTTACTGTTCTCTGGATACTATGATGTAAAATGAACAATGCTTGAATACTGTCATAAAGTCAGTTTATCTTAAATGACATGCCAAGGGAATAGGAGGGGAAAGAAAACAAAGATGTTTGTTTAATATAGATGTATATAATCACAAACATATTCATAACAAAACTCATCTCATCCCTCTTGCCTTCAGCAGAGCCTCTTGGCTAGTTGTGAATCCTTCCTGGTTGGATGACACAAACCTTCATTCCTGAGGGGTCTGGGTCACTAATGATCTTGTCTGGAATGATGCTTGTAGTTTTCCATGGGTCTTAATCACAGGCTATGGTAATACTAAGAGACATCCTAAGGGATCTGCAGTATTCTCAATATATTCTTCTCACCTCCACTACTGAGTAGTAGTAGTCCAGTTTCTCCTTGGTGATCTAGATCAATCCCCTTGCCCCCACCACAACAATATCCAAGAAGCCTTCTTAGCATGTTGAGTCAGCAGCATGAGGAGCCCTAAGTGGACTGGCCACTTAGTATCTTAACTTCCAGCTCAGTGGAATCACTCCTTGGAAGCACTTCTCCTTCTGGAACTGAGACTCTAAGCCAGCAGAGCATGAAGTTGCAGAGATTGTGCTATGGGGTCACTGGGGGAATGGTGAGTCACACCACAAAATCCTGGCCTGGAGAAATAGCACTACATGTTGGAGGCTGAACCAGATCAAAAGAACCTTGCCCCACCCTGCAAGGTCTTATGGCCTGACTGGTGCTGTAACTGAGCCTTCAAAAGGCAGTCTAGTGCTTTGGGGTGGTTGAAAACATGGCAAGACTCATGAATTGCATGAGTGTGGACCCATTGCTACACTTCTTTTGCTGTCAGCTGAGTTCCTTGGTCAGAAGCGATGCTATGTGGGTAGGATGGTGGATGAGGTGTTCAGTAAATGCACTGTGTGAAGGCTAAGCCAATCGGTAGTCTACTTCAGTAAGAACAAAACACGAGCCCTTCCCTCACGGAAGTGGTCCAGTATAATCACCCTGCCACTAGGGTGAACTAATTCCAGAAAATTCCAGACATTTCCCTGGACTCATGTTAGTTGTCATTACCTCCAGGAAGCCTTCCCTGACCACCTAGATGGACACTCATTATGTCTTGTGCTTTGTGTTAGATATGACTGGTTAAAGATTGATAAGTAGCAGCCATCATTCAGATAAGAGGGCACTGTGGCCCGTGTTATGATGCCATGAGTTTGAGGCCAGACTAGGATACATCACAAGACCCTCTCTCAAGATAACAAAAACAACTGAGTGTGATGACACATGCCTGTAATCCCACCATTTCGGAGGTGTAGGCAAGAGGAACAGGAGTTGAAGGGCAGCCTTGGCTACACAGTGAGTCACAGATAGCAGTTAAGCATGAGACTCTGGTGGCCAGTCTGAATGACATAAAAATCATGTCTCTCAGTCAATCAATCCATTGATCAAAAGTAACTCTGGCTGCAGGGAGAAGGTTATATCGGAGATAGCGAGGCCGGAGTCAGTCATCCATCACAGGTGTGAGAGATGGTCATGGCCTGAACTGGGAAAGGGGAAATGTAGGAAGATGCAGGTGACAAGTGACATCAAAGAGCTAAAATTGCTGGAACTGACCAAAAAAGCCATTCTGGTTTCCAGTTTGTCACTTGTAGGAACAGTGGTATCATTTGGCAAGAGAGAACACCAGGGGAATTTAGTTTGAGGGAAAAGATTAGTTTGGGACTAGAGGGTAGCTCAGTGAGAGAGTACTTACCCCAGGGCTGTACCCCACAAAGCACACCGGTTCCTGAGGATCAATAGATATATAGATGAAAAGATCCAGACAGCAGCTCACTATGCAAATCCCGAATTTAGAAAAACCATTTGACTCTCATACCCATTAGTGTGGTTTCTACACAGAACAACTAGCCCTGGGGAGAATGTAGAGGATTTGGAGCCCTGTGTACTGTTGGTACAAGATGATATGGCCAAGAAGACGGTATGGCTATCTCTCAAAATATTAAAAATGAGCCAGGCATGATGGCGCATGTTTTTAATCCCAGCACTCAGGAGGCGGAGGTAGGAGGATCGCCATGAATTTAAGGTCACCCTGCGACTACATAGTGAATTTCAGGTCAGCCTGGGCTAGAGCGAGACCCTGCCTCGAAAAACAAAACAAAATAAAAATCAAAAATTATGTCATGATTAGATCCAATTCCACTTCTAGCTATAGACTCCAAAGAGTTAAGAGAAGCGTCTCAAAGGGTTACTTGTCATCTGTGTTCACGGTAGCATGATTCACCAGACCCAAACGGTAGAAGCAGCCCCAGGGTCCCTCAATGGATGAATGGCTAAACAAAATGGGCATATGCACAATGGAATCTTATCTAGTCATCAGAAGCAAGAAAAATTTGATACATTGTATAACATGGAAGAACCCCGAGGATATGTTTAAAAAGCTAGTCATAAAAAGGCAAGTACTTAAGTGTTACAGCTCTTTTAGAATTTGTCTAGCAGGCTCTCTGGCTCTCGCCGGAAAGCCCTTAAAAAAAAAAAAAAGGCAAGTACTTTATAATTAATTCTACCTCTAGGAAGAACCTAGATTAACCAAACTCATAGAAACAAAAAGAATACTGACTGGTTTCTAAGGGCTGGAGAGATTGCTCAGTGGTTAAAGCACTTGCCTGCAAAGCCTAATGACCTGGGTTCCATTCCCCAGTGCCATATAAAGTCAGATGCACAGAGGCACATGCATCTGGAATTTGTTTGCAGTGGCTGGAGGCTCTGACATGCCCATTCTCTGTCTTTCTTCTATCTTTGTTTACAAATAAATAAATAAATAATATATTTTAAAAAACACTGGTTGTCAAGGCATGGAGAACGGGACAACGAGGAGTTATCAAAAAGGCCCAGGACACAGTCACAGACAGCAGTTAAGCATGAGACTATATGGTGGCCCTGAAGCTGTGACCTCCGACAGAGACAGGATAAAGAGAGAAGCTATCAGCTGCAAGGCTGGCAGAGGCAAAGGGCTTGAGAGTGGCAGCTAGAAACATGAGGGTGGGGTTCCAAGTAGCAGAGTTGCCTAGAGATGGAGGGAGGAGCTAGCCTCAGGGTCAGCTGCAGAGAGGTCTAAAAGGAGGGTAGAGGTAATCTGAAAGAGCATTCATGACATGACCAGGACAAACAGCTCCTGGGCAGAGTGAGACAGAGGAGCATGTGGGCCGAGGAAGTGGGAAAAAGTGCAGCCAGCACCTCGGAAGCTTGGCTGGGAGCGGAGCACAGTGGTCAAGGGAGATGCAGCCAGCCATCTTGATGACAAGATGGTTAGCTTTGTCACTTGCTCCATTTTCCTGCTTGATCAGCATCCTTCTGGAGGTATCCAGATTCCAATGCCCAGGGGAACATCTGACCCACCAGCCAGAGTAACTGCTTCAGGAACTGGCAGTCTGCAGGATGCACCATCCCCCAAGTTTGGTTTGCTTAGGTAAGCTTGCCAGACTCCACAGTCAGTCCTGTCAAAAGATTTTGGAGGTGCAGAGCTTAGAAGGTGCCCACATCTTCCTTCGCAGGCTGTCTGTCCTCTCTGGAGGAAATGCCCTCTTCTTGACACCTTGGTGTGATGCCCACATGTCCTTAGAGACTCAGTTCAGCTTCTCTTCTGTTTCCCTCACTGAGCCATGAACCCTGGTGAGCTTCTTATTCTTTTTTAAAAACTATTTTATTTATTCATTTTCAAGCAGAGATAGAGAGAGAGAGAGCACCAGGGCCACCACCTGTGGGTCTGGCTTACATGGGTCCTGGGGAATTGAACCTGGGGGCCTTAGGCACTGGAAGCAAGTGCCTTAACCACTGAGCAATCTCTCCAGCCCAGTTTCTTTTTCTAGCCCCTGCTCTATCGTGTTGTAGATGCTAAATTATCAAACACATGAATGGATGGCAAAGACAGAGTAGGCTGTGAATAATAGGACAGAGAGCCCATTCCTCTTTCTCCTCCTCCTTCTTCTTAAAAAATATTTATTTTATTTATTTGCAAGGAGAGAGGGGGAATGGGCCTACCAGGGCCTCTAACCACTGTAAACAAACTCCAGATACATGCACTATTTTGTGCATCTGGCTTTACATGGATACTGGGGAATCAAACACAGGGCTTTAGGCATTGTAGGCTGATCCATCTCTCCAGCCCAGAAAGCTCATTCTTTTTGCCAACATTTATATATATATATATTTTGAGGTAGGGTCTCACTCTAGCCCAGGCTGACCTGGAATTCACTATGTAGTCTCAGGGTGGCCTTGAAATCATGGTGATCCTCCTACCTCTGCCTCCTGAGTGCTGGGATTAAAGGCGTGTGCCACCACGCCCAGCTATTTTTTCTTTTTTTATTACATTCATTTGTTCTTAGTGTTTTAGTTTTTATATTTATTTATTTTATTTCCCA
>PVHP010016475.1:0-35793 GCA_004024765.1 Zapus hudsonius
GCCTGGCAATTTTTTTAAAAATGTGGTTTCTTGTAATTGAAGTTAGGTCCTCATACTTTACCTTGTGAGCCCTCTCCCAGCTCAGGTCAGGTCCTTTATAAAATATTTTCTGTTCAATATTTTCTGATTCTGTTTTAGGATAACTAGACTGAAAGCCTGGCCTTGTAGGAGGGGTATTCCAAAGTTAAATTACCATTTTCATCACACATCAACTTAACACGACTTACCAAATGCTACCTGCTTGAAATAGGATATGTCCATTTCTCCTCTGAAAAGTGGCCCTTATTTTCCTTCTTTCTGTATGGTACTCTTTGGAATTATGTTGCCTGTGCAGCCTAAGCCATTGCTTTTAATTTTTAATGAAACATTTGTCCCTTCACTTCCCTTTATTTTTATTAAATTATTTATTCTGTAAGTACAGGCTCCTAGACATTTATTTTCAACTAAGGTTTTAATATGATACGACTATTGTGTTCAAATTGCATCATCTTTGAACATCGGAGGCTGTAATGTTTGGTTCATATAATCTTTGAAATTCAAACTCATGTTACTCATGTCATATTTTGTTTTGCTTTTTAACACATCCTTATATTTTCGAGCTGTGAGTTTCTTCAAGTTTAGGATGCATTCCTCCTAATTTCACTTGAAATCAACTATATATCTATGAAGGTATTCATTTCATACGATTTCATTGTTTCTGGGCCATGACAAAGAAATAGTATGTATGTAAACTGACTGATGTATATACATATATTCATAGGTATTTCTATATAAAATCATATGTATCTTTGTTTAGCTAAAAATAATAAAGTTTGCAACTCTGTTCTATTATTACATGACATGGGTTTTATCTGCTCATGTGAATGTAGCCTTTGTATCCATCACTGATACTGGATATATATATATATATATGTATATATATATATGATTTTTTGTAATTTATATATGATTTTATAATTATATAATTTATAGCAGTATCAAAATGTGAACCCATGTTTTATGAGGGGTGGTTTTTTAAATGAGAGCACAGTGCACATTAAAATATCTTTTGCCTCTAAGTTTATGGACTCCCTTGATTGTTAAGTCTACTTATGTCCACATATCTTCCTTACCCTCTCCGGTGAGTGTCCTTTTCTATTCTACCCTTTTGTAATATGGCCCAATTGTATTCTTCAGTCTGCCCTTTAGCTTACACCCCATCCCTGAACCTCCTAAATGATGTGGTGACTTACAAGCCTGAAGGTTAACCTTTTTAGCTTTGAAGTTCTAGTGATTTTCACCGGTGATGATTGTAATGTCTCCAGTATTATAGTGTCACCTGAACGGTGTCACTTCCCTACCACTGCTCATCTTAATCTGTCTATAAATTAGTCGTTCCAGAATGTTATATTGGAATCAAGTAAAAGATGAGGCTTTGTGTCTGGATTCTTTAATATAAATATGCATTCAATATTCACCCATGCCTTTTTATGGTTCACTCATTCCTATGCGGGGATAATCTGTTATTACATGGATTTACCTACTTGGTTTATCCATTCACTTGTCAGTGGACATGTCATCCCTTCCAGTTTTGGTGGTTACAAATAAAGCTATAGTAACATTCGTGGGGAGATTGTCGTGAGACCTCAGATTTAAAATTAGTTGTGTAAAGGACTGATCCAGACGACCCATGGAGGAGGTTATCCAGTTGAGGGGGGAGGGGAGGGCAGTGGGGAATTGGGGATAACAACTCATTGTTTGCCCACTAAATGTTGTAACTCATTATGGACAATAAAAAAATTAAAAAAATAAAATAAAATTAGTTGTGTAAACAGCTGTGAGTACAATAGCCAGATTCATACAACATTACTATGTTTATTCTTGTAAGAAAGTGGCCTTACCATTTCATGTTCCCATGGGCAATGGATAAGAGTTCCTATGATTTAACAGCATAGCCAGCATATTGTTGGAGGTTGACCATCCTAGTAGGTGAACAATGGTATATGATTATTGTCTGAACTGGCCATTATCTAGTAGAACATGAATGATGCTGATGACTTTTTCATATGCCTATTTGCATATGCTTACCTTCTTTACAGAAATGTCTGATTAGGTCATTTGCATAGATTATAGTGTTTTTTTAATTAAAATTAAAGAGTGGTCTATACATTTAGCTAACTAATATTTCTAGCATATGCATTTTGCAAATATATTCTCCTAATCTGTGTATTTTTAATCTTTCAAAAGTCTTTCACAAAACAAAAGCTTATACTTCTAATAAATTCTAACTTACCAGTGTTTTCCTTTCACCGATCATGATTTTAGTTTCATAATGGCTCAATACTAATGCCAGTATTCCCCTCATTTTCTCCTCTGTTTTTCTCTGTTTTAAAATTTTGTTTTTGCATTTAGGACTGTGATCCGTGTTGAATTAAACTTTAAGAAACATATAAGCCATGTGCCTAGATTCTTATTTTTACATGTGGTTGTTCAGTTGTTCAAGAATCATTTACAGAAAACAATGTGTTTTTTCTCTTAAATTTTCTCTGCTCTGTCTTGATTATAATAACTTTTTAAGAAGTTTTGAAGCTACACAATGCACATTGAAACTTTGTTATTAATATTGGATTGACTACCCTAGGAATTTTGCCATTCTTCATAAACTTTAAGAATGAACTTGTCGATATCTACAGCACAGATTCTTGGGATTTGTATTGGAATCACATAGAATTTATAATTATTATATTAACAACATTGACTCATCCATGAACACACACCATCACTGCTATAATTTACATTTTCTTTGTTTTCTTGAATTTTAGAGGATTTCATATAAGTCCTTCAGCATTTTATTAACTGTGTACCTAAACATTTTGGTGATAAGAGATCTGATATTGATTTTTAAATTTAAAACTCCTGTTTTCCATTGGCCTATAAATATGCAGGTATGTAACGAAGCAGTTGATTTTATATATTAACCATGCATTTTATAAATGTTTGTTTAACTCTGATCTTTATGTCTCTAATTGTACTTAAACATAGGTCAAATTTATAAAATATTTTGCCGTTCTTAGATCATCTGCTTGTTCTTTTCTAGTCTTTTCTTTTTTTTTTTTTCCACTTCCCTGGAGTGCTGTTCCTCTGGCTCTGCTCAGTGAAGCAATTGCTCTCAATACAATCAAGTTTGCTATACTTTCCTGAGTATCTGGAGAGTAAATCTCAGCACACACGTGCACACACATGCATACTGGTACAGCGCACACTTGTACATACACATACAGACTGAAATTCAAGGAACAAAGATTGATTCTCAGAGGAATACAGCCTACTGAAAGAACCACATATTTCTGCCTGCTTCTTCTGTTTGCAAGCTGAATTTGAATGTGGTAGACTTTGAACTTTATAATTCTTAGGGTGATAAGTTATGTCCAGTAACTAAGACTTCCTAATGAAATATTAGCTAAGCAAATGCACATTCTAATCTCAGAAATGTTCAATGGAAGTGTTTCTTTATTTCTCAAATATGGGCCATTCTGAATTCTCAGATTTGAAGATGAGGGTCACTTTCTGTCATATGGATACAGGGACGAGGGCTGGAGAGTTGGCTTAGCGGTTAAGGCACTTGCCTCAGTGCCTAAGGCCCAAGTTCAATTCCCCAGTACCCACATAAGCCAGACCCACAAGGTGGTGGCCCTGGTGCTCGCTCTCTCTCTCTCTCTCTCTCTCTCTCTCTCTCTCTCTCTCTCTCTGTGCTTAATAAAGAAAAAATTAAAAATCCTTTAAAAAAGATACAGTGACTAGAGAACATTTAACTTTGTCAGAATGACACTTTTCTGCATATGACACACACACACAAAATTTGAGAAAGGGAACAGTTGACGAAATGAGATGTAAACAGAGGCAGGTAACTGTATTCTCTGAGAGAAACAAAGTTCCTCTTTGATGATACAAGAACATTTAGACTATGATGAAGTCAGGTGAGCCTATTGGCCCCACTTGGAGAACATGGCAGGAAGGGTGCAGGTGCACCACTGGTCACTGGTATGGATTGCAACATGAACAGTGTCCTCTTGTGAAAGGTTAGAGTGCCTGGGACTCAGAGACCAGGAGTGTCTTTGAACTTGTATTTTCAGACAGGCTCCACTTACCTGACCTGTCCCCTTGAGTGGGAGGTGTCTCTTACTAGAGTTCAAACCTAATCCTCAAACGGATTGGTCAAAGGTAGACCAATCAGCTGTCTCTCTGGCTTACCTGGCCCAGGGATATAGCCTCCAGGGAAAGGAAATTTGTTCTCTTTCAGAAGAGAGACATGTGAATCTCCAGGTCTAGGTAAGACCACCTCACCACAAGCCAGAGTGGGCTGCAGTGAGGGAGCTCCGGGATTCTTTCCCATGTGAACCTATTTTTTCCTTCTCATGATGGGAGCCCTCTTATGTCTTCTCTTTCCCTTGCTGGGCTGGGGAGCAGAGATTTTATAGATATATGGCCCAAACCTCCCCATGTTCTCTCTCCTCATGAGCTGCTGGAACTCTCTGCAACTTCTCATTTCTTTTTAAGTAAAGTCTCACACTATGCTTGATCCTCTGGTGGTCTATAATTTTAATTCTTTAATTTTAGAGAACAAGAACCTGGGTACTTTTCAGTTTTAAGGTGTATTGGAATTAGCTAGGAACCCCAACTTTCTGGGATTCCCGGCTCTCCCATTACACTCTGGAGTAGTGTGTTGATATAGACAGTGAGACAGACTTTGAAAATGTGACAATTAAAATTTTCATGTTAATTACTTGAAATTTTGTCTCTTTCAAAAGCCTTCTGAAGATTACCCATTGTAAAATTAAATTATTAAACTAAATGTCCTTTCTCAAAATTTTGTCTTTCCTGTATTGTTTTCATTGTGTGTGTGAGTGTAATATGTGTGGTGTGTGCACATGTGTGTGCAGATTTGTGCCACTAATGAACACCTGGGAGAGACCAGAAGAGGATGCCCCATGACCTCTAGCACATTATTGCTCTCCTGCTTTGTTTCCTTGAGAAGCAGCCTCTCACAGAACATTCCAGTAGTTTGGCTGACTAAAGTGCCTCAGTGACCCATTTCTCCCTCTGCTCAGAGCTGGCCTTATAGGCAAGCGTGGCCATGCTTTTTATGTGGGTGTTGGCTGTTGAAGTCAGGACCTCATAATAACACAGCAAACACTCCCAGCCACTGAGCCATGTCCCCAGGCCCTCTCGAAGTTTCTATCATACTCGATGCACTACTACCATGGCTCATACTACCTTGAAAAGTGAATATCTTTATTACCCCTCTTGATACTAAGCTCTGAGTGTCTTCCATTTCTGTACCAATGAAGATTCCAAGGACAGTCTCTGGTGCAAAGAATGTGCTCAGTGAATATTGTTTTAAATTAAAAATAAATTATACTTCATAAGATACACCCAATTGCCTTGTTTTTTTTTCACCTAATTTAAATTTGTTATCAACTTAGTCTACCAAGAATGCACGATTCTTCTATTTATTAAATTAAATATCTGCTTGAAGTGGCATATTAAAAATTAAACTTAGTTAAATCTCAATTTCCTATGATCATTATATAAATTGTTCATTGCTGCATCTCACATTAACTTGGTTCAATGGTTAGATAGTAATTAACATGAATGCTTAATGACCGCTTTGCCATTCTGATATATCACTAATGATATGTAGCGTTTAGAGTGCTTGAGGGTTAATTACAAATGCTTACAGTTTGCCTCCCCTTCTGGCTGACAGTACATCCTAATATCTAAGAATATGATGAGGGCTACAGGCCTTCCTAGGAAGAAGGCTGGCTTCCAGTGACTCAGCAATCAACATTTCAACCCTCTGCTTCCCCAGATTGCTACAGTATTTCTAGAATTATCTGCTTTTCCATCAAGGATGGGAAAAAGTTTCTTTAAAATCTGATACAAGACCTGAATGCTTTACAATAACAGGAAAGATTATGTTGTTGAGGGCAATCACCATAGCTACCAGTATTTATTGAATAAGAAGAACCTCTACTTATTTTGCTGTCTTATTTAAATGTTTAATTATATTTCTTTTTTTAAAAAAATTGATATCTTTACTGTCCAAAATTAGATATATTGTATTAGCAAAGATTATGTTGGTATCCACATTTCCCTCCTGCCTGTCCCCAATCCACTGGGTATCCTCCTCTGTGTACATACTGGATCAATCCATGGGGTAGGAGGTTATGGACAGCACAGGAGGCAGCCAATTTCCTCGCCCCACCCCCACTTTGTGTGTTGTTGCTGAGGGTGGCCATGTCTCTGGATATTCTCTCCCACCAAGGCTCTTACAATCTTTCGGCCCCCTCTTCTGCTCAGTTCCCTGAGTCATGGTGGGTGAGTTTTAAGACTGATTTATTGTTGAGATCTTAAGGGCCTCTGTACTTCGGCTTTAGGATGTGTTGGAAATCATTGGTGTCTGTCTCGCTGGCTTATCCTGGGTTGACTGCTTGGCTGTGGTGATAGATCTCTGCTAACCTGTCACTTTCTCAGGGTTTCATTTAGGGCCTACACAATAAGCCTGGGATGGTTCATCTCTTGCCAGGATGTCAGCCCTCCGCCTGTGGCTCGTTGGTGGAGTTGGAATGACCTCAGCTCTCTCACTGCCTTCTGGAAAATACAAATAGATCTGGAAAATACAAATAGATCCATCAGAGAGTCATATCAGTATAGATTAAATGAGACAAACATTTCTAATTTGGTGAGATTCTATTTGGATTAGCCTCTCTGTAGATCTCTAGTAAGGGGAGTTTCTCCTTGGGGGCCCAAGCTTTTGGATATTTGGGATTTAGGATTTTGCCCTGAGTCCCAATTCCAGTTAAGGACTCCTTGACACTAAGTGGATTTCTTGGCCAATTTGAAAGCTGTTGACTACTCTCCCCAGGTTATGGTGCCTCTATTGCCCAAGTGATCACTTCTTGGCTAGCTGATCTTTCCCAGAAGGCAGTGTGTTCAGCCTTCTCACGGCAACAGTCTGCATTGTATGTCAGTGGTCTCTGCTTTCTCCAAATATTATTGACCAATTTCCCCTGGCTGCATATGTAGCACCTTCCAGCACTGCACATGCTACCATCTGGGGGCAGGTTACCATTCTGGATCTTGCAGTGTTGTGAGATGACTTTCTGTGGTTTCTTCAGTAATAGGCTCTTACCTTTGGCCTGGGGTGGGTCTTTCAAGATCTTTGACAGAATCCTGTCTTGTTTTAGGGACCTTGTGGTTGGTTCTCTTTGATCAACAGCTCAGTGTAGCAAGGAACCAATGACTGGTACTAGGAACCGCCTAGTAAGAGGGGCCATGAATATAATGGGAGAAAACCTAACCCCCAAAATATTGATCAATCCTGGAACTCCCTATTGTATTTCTTTTGGGTCCATTTAAAGATTAACTTCTCCACAAGGTGATACTTTGATTCTCAGGTAGCAGATTTATATTCTACATAACAAACCAATAGATGAAATTAATTGCCTGTGATGTCAAGACACAAGTTAAGTAATGCAATACAATTGCCACAGGCTTTGTATACTCTACTCTTGTATATTTTATTAATATAATAAAACCCTAGCCCAGAGCTTCTCTATGAGTGTTTGCCACTATTTCACATTTTTGACTTGCTTTGTAAATATTCCTCTCACCATGTTAAATTTGATGCTTTTCAACCCATACTCATGTATCATATTCCTTTCTATTTTCTCATGTCGATGCAGTGCTTATGATTAATATTCCATGATTATTAATACATTGTTTCTATTAAAATATTTACATTTGCCTTTTTGAATTAGTTTCCCTTATCATTCTAAAATTAAGATACTAGATGTTGTATGCAATAGAAGATGAGAACAAAATTGTTCTTTACTTGTGGTATTTCTGCAGGTGTAGCCAAAAGTTTAATCACCTTTATCATGACTGTTAAAAGCAGGTCAAAAAAAAGTATTTGGGCTGGAGAGATGGCTCAGTTAAGTCACTTGCTTCTAGTGCCTAAGGCCCCGGGTTCAATTCCCCAGTACCCACATATGCCAGACCCACAATGCGGTGGCCCTGGTGTTCTCTATCTATCTATCTATCTATCTATCTATCTATCTATCTATCTATCTATCTATCTATCTCTGTCTCTCTCTGTATTTCTCTGCTTGAAAATGAATAAATAAAATATTTTTAAAAATAAAGATTTGCACAAGCCAATTTCAGGAAGGATGTGTCAGCTCAGGAGTAAGTAGTCACCTTGAATAAGTTAAGTTTACAAGTCCAAAATCTGGAGACCAGAAAGATCCCAGTGGTTTACGGACTTTAAAATTTTCCAGAATAGGATGTTGCATGGAACCTGAGTCAAATAAAAGATGGATGTGCCCCTGGTCTCCTGCGCTCCTCCACGCCTTGTTCAGTTCCCACAGTGCATCGGGCTTCAGTAAATATTTGATGAGGAATGTGGACTGAATAAGAAGTGATACAACTACCACCTCCACTAACAAAGGACACACTACAATTGAAAGCGAGTGATCTCAGATTCTGAATGGGAAATAAGAAGTAGCTCTTGTGAAGATACATTGCAGAATGGAAACTTAACATGAGTTTGTGGGCTACTTTGTTGTGCATTGTTTTCAAGCAAGTAGTCAAGATTTTAAGTAGGGAAGTGATATTAAACTACAGTTGTTCTTTTTTCTTTTTGTTTTTGACAGTTTATTATATTTATTTTCACGTGGGAGGAAGGCATACCAATGCTTCTTGCCACTACAAATGAACACCACACACGTGTGCCACTTTTGGGTCCAGCTTATGTTGGTGGCTTGGGAGTTGAACCCAAGCCAACAGGCTTTGCCAACAATGTCTTCTAACTGCTGAGCCATCTTTCCAGACCTGAGGTTTTCTTTTTAAATGAATAGCAAGGGCTGGGGAGATGACTCAGTGGATAAATTCCTCAGCACACAAGTGAGAGTGTCTAACTTGGGATCCCCAGAACCCATTTAAATCCAAGTACTGTAATAACCTTCCATAACCCCAATAGATTTATGTGAGATGGTGGGTGGAAACAGGAGAACCCCTAGGAAGCTGGGTAGCCAGTTATTCTGGCATTGCAAATGTGAGCTATGAGAGGCTCTGCAAAACAAGGAGAAAGTTAAGACACACCCCTGGTCATCCTCAGACCTCCACATACATGCTGTGGCTTGAGCATGCTCTCTCTCTCTCTCTCTCTCTCTCTCTCTCTCTCTCTCTCTCTCTCTATCTCTATCTCCCCTTCTCTCTCCTTATCTCTCTCTCATACACACACAATGAATAGCAAATTAGTTGTGGAACACTTGTTTGTATTGGATTAAACTGTTTAGTCATTATATATCATTTCACTCTTTGCCTTTGAATAAGATCCCCATTTTCATTTACTCTTAGCACACTTCAAGAAATGCAATTAAAATCTAATGAGCAGCCAAGATAGTGAGTATTGGGAATGTGGAAATATTTACTTTCTGCAAATTAGTTGGATATTCAGATTTCATATTGAATAGATAATATTTTTATAAACTCTCAAGCAACGTGTTAGAAAGGATAAGGACTATTAACCCTTTAGTCCATCAACAATGTCTCCAAGTGTCCTTCACCTTTTCCCCTGTAAGTCAGCTGAATGATGACCTTACCCATGTTTTAGATTCCAGCTATATTAAGAAATCCAGTTCATTGAGTATCTGAAACAAATTCTATCACAGTTGTTTTAATCACTTCTCTATTTACATTGTTCAGACCCATTTAACTTGAGTAGTTTGTCATTTTGAGTAATAACTCATCAATCTGCAGTGCAACCTTTCTTTTTCTTGCTTTTCTTAGTGTTCTGAAATGTGCTATTTTGACTCTCTGAAATGTTATAAACCAACAGATTGCTAATTGCCTTGGATGCTGTGAAAAATAATTACTCCACATTATTTTTGATATTTAATTGACAGTGTAATGCATTTAACTAAAGACCTGCAATAAACTATTTCTAATTACAGAGGGTGGTGAAGCGGAAAAGTAGGCTGTAAAACTTTACAAGGGAAACAGTGTTTCTTCATTATGTTAAAAGTCCATGTTGATAAGACTCTTTCAGAGGCATGAAATTTCCCCAGCAGAAAGTTCTGGAAAACTAAAAGGAATTGTGGACCATTATTATTTGAAACATAATTAGGATTTTTTTTTGAACTGTAGTTCTTAAATAGATTGTGCTTTGGTGGGTGTTACATACTAAATTTATTATACATGCACTTTTTTTTTACTTCACTTGACAATATTTTGAGAGATAATCATGACATCATCAGATTGGCTAACCCATCTCTTGCCAGGGTTCCATTTATTCTGATTCTTTAGAATTTGGAGCTGAGAAACAGTGCAAAATTTGTCATTGAGATGTGTCTCCTGATGTTGTTTTGGTGAATGATGGACAGTATATACCAAAGCAATTCCCTATGATTATACGGGAGCTGAAAAATTCCTGTTGCCCGGTGACATCATATATGTGTTCACATGATGGTGCAGCATAATGTCTGATGCTGCTGCAAACCTTCTTGCTACCCGTCATATAGTTGATGACGATGACTGATGACTATTATCACTAATTTACAGTGTACTCAGATATATAATATATGCATAACATACATCTACACTCATAACTCATTTTGTGTGAGCTGGTATGTCCTGTTGCACTGACTGCGGCCTCAGCCACGTTATGTTTACAAGTCTCTTTTTAAAAAATATTTTATTTATTCATTTTCAAGCAGAGAGATAGAGAGAGAGAGAGAGAGAGAGAGAGAGAGAGAGAGAGAGAGAGAGAGAGAACCAGGGCCACCACCTTGTGGGTCTGGCTTATGTGGGTCCTGGGGAATTGAACCCAGGGCCTTAGGTACTGGAGGCAAGTGCCTTAACCACTGAGCAATCTCTCCAGCCCAAGTCTCTTGATTACATCAAGAGTCCATGTCCAGTGAACACCAAGAACATTCTATCATGTTCTCTCAACAATGATGCTGTCTACTGACTCGCTTCTCAGAATATAGCCCTGTTCTCCAGTGCCATGATTGGGTAGAGTTATTATTGAGATTTAGATCTATTCTTAGCTCAGTCTCATGACTTCATTATTTCCCATTGGCCCCTGGAAATATCACTTAGAATCTGGTGCATGCTGGCTAGAAGCATCCCAAAGAGAACCATAAACGATGTTAGGCATTTTGAAAAGGTGTTCATTGTTTCCAAAAGCTTGGAACTCCAGGATGTTACTAGTAATTGCCATATTCTTATTTTTTTTTACTCACGATTTCTTGATAAAATGCAACATCTCTATTCGTATCCTAGAAATTACTGGTTTAAGACATTTTAATTCTGTATATTTTCCAAAATATACCTAAAGGAAGTGATGTGTTTCAGGGAATGTAAATTATTTTCAGAATTTCAGGAATTGAAAAGAGAAAAGAGGAACGAGAAAATGCTAGGCTGGTGTGAAGCGATAGCCCGGAACCCTCACCGAATTCCAAACAGCACAAGAACACCCGAGATCTCAGGGGATTTGGCAGATGCCTCACAAACCTCCACGTTGGTGAGTGGACAATTCTTTTACTTCACAGTGACTTGCAGTAAATGAAATCTTAAGAAAATTGAGAGAGGAGGACCTCATAAATAAGTGTTAATCTTTTATGGTGGTATTTGTCTTGGCAGGGTATTGTTCATATAGATTCAGTTGAAGTAACAAACATTAATCAGTGTATCTTAATTTCTCAATTAAAATAGATGAAATTTAAGTTTAATTCAAATTAAGCAAATTTGCCTTTTCTTTCTGTTCTTTTGCAGTTGTATTGAAATTATTTTAGTGATCTTTTAAGAAATACTTAAAGTTCTTGGATTCTAATACGATGTAATGGATTAAGTGAAGGGAAAAAAACTCAAGTGCCCAAGTACAATCAATATCAGTGAAGCAAATATAAGTAAAGAATCAGAATCAGACTTTCTGTATTTTGGTAAAAATGAGTAAAAGAACTAAAAATCACAATTGTCATAGCAAATTATTAAGTCACTGTAAAAGTAATTTGAAGACAAAATCAATACTATACAGTGTTCTTTGCTTGGACCAAAGCCACTTAAGTAAGGAAGGTTAATTCTGGCTCACAGTTTGATGGGACACTGTGTGTCCTGTCAGAGGACAACTGGTGACAGGAGCACAAAGCACTGGTCACATGGAAGGAGAGATAGTGTTAACTTCAGGTCAGGTCACTCTCTTTACTCATTCCAAGACCTCAGCCTATGTAATGGTGCTGCCAACACTTAGCATGGGTCTTCCCTCCCTATGAAGCAATTTAGAACCCTCTCACAGACATACCCAGAAGTCTATCTCCTTGATGAATCCAGATTCAGTCAAGTGGACAGTTAATATCAATGAGCATATATTCTGTCATTTTTTTCAGCGTTATATTTAAATGATAACTTTTAGTTAACTGTTATTTTTCAGTGATTAGAGAAAGATGATTCATTAGCAAAATGTATCTTACATATTCTTTCTTCAGATTTTTGGGTACAACATTCTTCATTTGATGTAAATATGGAAAATCCCATTAAGTCTCTTAAATTGTTTATTAATTGTCTTATTGTTTTGTAAAACTGCAAATGCCTCAATATGTGTGGCTAATCAGTTGATGAACACATAATTAAACTGAGCCAAAATTGTTTACATGTTTTACTTTTTACTTTTGGTTGATTTAAAATTTTCTATTATTATTAGTCTATTGGGCTATTATAACAAAATGCCAGTAACTGGTGTCTATAAACAACAGAAATTTCATTATCCCCATTCTG
This sequence comes from Zapus hudsonius, assembly GCA_004024765.1. Classification (NCBI taxonomy): domain Eukaryota; kingdom Metazoa; phylum Chordata; class Mammalia; order Rodentia; family Dipodidae; genus Zapus; species Zapus hudsonius. Next base: position 12,817 of record PVHP010016475.1, read on the forward strand.
AAAGCTGTGTATATAATAAGGCTGGCATCTTTGTATCTTTGGGAGACTTGCTTCACTGGTTCATAGATGGTGCTTTTTCTCCAAGTACTTGGTGGTAGCAGCAAACAAGCTCCCTCAGGCCTTATCTGTCAAGGCCCTGATTCCATTGACGAGAGTTCCAATCTCATAACCTACTTCTGTTCTTATTCATACTTTGGGATTAGGATTTTAGGATTTCAGCGTATGAATTTTGTAAGAACACAAAAATATTTAGATAACAATAGTAGCATTGAAATAATGTTACTGTATTAGTGAATGGTTGTCCAGAGAAACCATCGGAAGTAATGTCCTTCAGGTGATGACACTTGACAAGTCATTCAGAATCCCACTTGAACTCCTCTCTCATAGATGGTTGGCAAAGGTCTTAAGCGTGTTCAAAGCCACTGAATCCTCAGAGCTCTATGAAATAGATTATTTGGAATTATTACCTGCACAGCCTCATCTCACTCTGACATGATCTTTTTGAATATTTTATTTATTTCTTTGTGTGTATGTGTGTGTGTGAAAGAGATCATATGAGAGAAAGAGAGAGAATGGGTTCAATAGGGCCTTTTGCTGCCACGAACAGACTCCAGACCCATGCACCGCTTTGTCAATCAAGTTTTATATGGGTACTGGGGGATTGAACCCCAGCTGGCATGTTTTCCAACCAAGAATCTTTAATCCAGCCCATCACTAAACATGGTCATTTGTAAGTTATTGTTTTCAATAAGGTGAGATGGTATGAGTTAATACCAATTAGGTATATGTTGCACAATATTTATACATTCAGTTAGGTTTTCTCAGTATCAGGTGCTACAAAAGTGTTTTAAATTTTTAAAAGGTACTTTTACATTTCCATTAAAGTGACTTTGAGTGCTTAACCTCTACTTTATAGAACCATAAGCCAAAAGTCAGCAAACCTCTCAGGGAAATCTGCGGAAGAGGTGGTGGAAAGATTGTAAACGCCATTGTGGTGGAGAATATTCAGAGACGTTGCCTCCCTCAACAACAACAACAACAACACACATACACACACAAAATGGGCCACATCTCATGCAATTCATAACCTCCAACACATGGACAGTTCCGGCAATCCAACTGAGGAGGGCCCTTAGTGGGTTGGGGCCAGGGTGGAGGGAAATGGAGGCGGTACCAACACAAGACTTGTTCCTACTGGGTATCTAATTAATAACAATAAATAAACAAACTTTTTAAAAGCCCAGAAAATCTTGAGCAAAGACTTGGCCTTGCTTTCAGCTGATAACTGATAAGCTAATCTGAGCTTCATTTCACAGGTGTATGTGTTTGCCCAGGGAAGTTAACTGACTTACTAATAGATGGCAAATCACAAAAGGATGATAGGAATTCAGTTTCTGCAGACAAGGATTTTCTACTGCAGTGCTCACTTCTTAATGACATTTTCTTCTTATTCATGTAATTTTTAATAGAAATTAAAAAATATATCCAATTATTAATTGTTGAAGCCAGGTTTCTCCATTGCTGCAACAAAGAACCCAACCAAAAGCAGCTTGTGGAAGAATAGGTATATTTTGGCTTACAGACTTGAAGGGAAGCTCTATAATGGCAGGGGAAATGATGGCATGAGCAGAGGGTGGACATCACCTCCGCCACAGCACTGCAAAAAAGGTGTGCCAAAAACTGGCAAGGGGAAGCTGGCTATAACCCTCATATGCCTGCCTCCGAACAACACACTTCAACAAGGTTCCAATTCCAAAACTGCCAACTGGGGATCAAGCATTCAGAACACATTAAGTTTATGGGGGACACCTGAGCCAAACCACTACATTAATATAATTACATCCAGTATTTGGGAACAACCTCTAATCAACATAATATATAATCCTTGAATTAAAATTTGTTAACATAGAAAAATAGCCTCTTGGGTCACCAAGGGAAACTAGGAAACTGGATCAAGTATATCTGAGCTACCAAGAAGCAACTTTTAATGTATGGACACACTTCCATTAATCAGAGGCTAATGCAATGGTCCAAGTAAGCTGTGAATAAAGATGGTAAATGTTTAGTTTCTTATGTGACCAGGAGACGAAAATGGAGTCAGTTAGGTCTCAAGCCATCTGCCACAGCCTACCTTTCTGAACATCAAGTATTCATATCGTGATCCATTTTTTCATGAAAAGGGAAAGCATCCCTCTAATTTCTCTAAATTCTTTTAATCTCAAGAATCAGACAAATTGTCTAATCTATTATTATACAATGTCTTCATCAATTTGAATGGGGATGGCGACCACCTACTGGATTATCTGCATGTTATAACTAACTCTATTTGATAATCAATATATAAGAAAAGAATATTTGAGAGAAATTATCTTCCAAGAATTCTAAGTATTCCAAGTATTAAGTATTTTAAGGCTCAATTTTTAGGATTGTGCCATTGTCTATAAAAAATTCATTGAAATATTATAAGAATTCTGTTCAGTTTAAGCACCCAATCTTCCAAATGCCTAAAAATGTTCCTTCTTTGATGCCTTGACTTCATCTTCCTCCAGATCCCTCTTACAGCAACTATCTTGCAAAGCAAGCAAAGGACTAATCCTTAGCACAGTTATTGATCAGAGAATTTGCATCAGGTGCCAGATATCAGTCATATTATATTTCCATTGTGTCACTTTATTCAAATGGAAAATTTCACTGAGAATTTTGATAGTCAATTTTGATAGTCATCAGTATCATTCCTCATGGCCCAGAGGTTAGAAGAAGTCAACCAGTTCGTTCAATAAACTCTGGCATAATCTTAATTCTCTACGTTCTTATTCTGTCATATATACCTGAATTTTCTCCATTTGTCTATTCATATCAAACCCTGCAATTAGCCAGTTAATTCCCGATCTCATTTTACTCTAAAAAATCTGAAAATTGTTGAGTAATAGTCACCAGACATAAGGTTTGGTTCTAACCGAGCACATGCTGGTATTCTAGACCACAGAGGTATAACCCAGCTCAAACAGCAGTTTTGCTAAGTGCAACATATATAGATATATTTTTACTTTTAAAGACAGTTTATTCCCTATCTATTGCTCCATTATTATGAAAATGACTCTAATTTTAGATGTTTGCTATGGTAGCACAGGCTTGGCTACCCACATAGGTATTTAGGTAATATTAAGAACTACAATATTGCCAGTAAAATTAACAACATCAAAAATTAGAACAGAATATGATATGAAAAATTATTCCATTAGACCCTGGAAGGCTGAAACATTCTGATATACAATCTAAGTACAACAATAAATACCAACTCACATGGAAGAGTAAAGGGAGAGGCTGAATTGTCAGAACCAAGCAGCTGGAGGAGACCCCTCGGAACTCTGCTCTATACTTCTGGAGTTCAGAGAAGAGCCCTGGGATCTTATGCCAAGACCCTGGAAGGAAATGCACCTCTCTGCCATATATTCAGACAAGAAAGAAGAGATAGTTCAATAATGATATTTCAAGTAGGCTAAGAAACCTAGAAACTAGACCCTACTTTTACTGCTGACTTGAGCAATCCTAGGATGACACCATCAGAAGCAGGAAGGAGTTCTTTCTCTCCATTCTCGACTTCTAGATATCTTTAGCATCAGCATTGGCAGAATCCTACTAAGACATTAATACTCAAAAAAAGAAAGTTGATTTGAAGCCTTCCTGCCTCAGATCTTGAGGTGAGACATACAAGGATGGATTTAGGGCTGGGAAGTTACACCTTGGTAATCTACATAGAAAGTTAAGGATAGGAACTTGAATAAATAGACTCTGAAATTCTAAAGCCGTTTCATAATGAAATTTTACCTTTGTTTACGGCTTAGTCCAATAAGGTAATTTGACTCAGCAACAAAAATGTCAGAGGTTCATATCCCTTCCATTTCATGCTCCTGTTATGGTAAAGGTATGACATATGAATTCATCAGAGAAAGGAAAAAATATGAGAGGCTGATCTTGAAGTTTCATGGGAAGGTGTGAACATGATATTAACTACTTATATACAAACAGCACTGGCTGGTGCAAGCTTATTTGTAAGGATTTCGGGAAGTGTGGTTTTTTTCTCTATAATAAGTGAGGAGGGAAACAACGTGTTTCAATTGCTCCTGTAATAAATACATTTTGTCTTGGGAACTAGAGTTTTTGATCTCCATTTGTATTTTTATTGCTAATTCCTTATTAATTTTCTGTTGTCATCCTGAGTATTAAAATCTTTCTAATACAAATTATTTCTCTGTCTCTGACACAAAGATCATGGTAGCTGGTCATTCCATCTCAGGTAATTTTCTAAGAATTTTAAACATCCTCATTTGTTATGTTCACAAAACTCTGATGAGGTTGATATGATTACTACCGTTTTTTATGGATAGAGAGACTGAGGTGTTGAGAAATTTAAAAGCCTGCTCAAGATGACCTAGATAATAACGGATCAAGCTGAACTTACAACAAGATATACAATGTAATTCTAGAAGACTCTGATCATGCCGCTTTCAAACTAGGGGGAAAGAAAACAGTTATTTCAATTGTCAACACTTGGCTAAGAAGAATGGTTTCCAATTAGACAATTAATCAAAGTGTTGCATAAAGACAAGTGGGGTGTTCCCTTCATAGTCTATTACTTTACGTGTCTATTAGATTATGCTGTGCCCTACAATGATTGGCATATGGGTACAGACAATTTCATAGCCATTTTCACCAACAAATTGTCAGTAACTGACATGATTGGAAAGGACAGTTTTTTTCTCTTTTGATCTATAAGGAAGTTCATAATGCCTGCTTTTTAAAATCCAGAAAACATTTATTGAGTTTAAAATATTCTCAAAATATACAGGATCCTTGAGGGACCTGGAAGGTCATGTTCACAATGCACATATACTCACAAATCCAAGCCACGTGTGAGGAGTCTTTTTTTTATGTTAACAGAGCTGTAGTATTTTTTTAAATTTTTTATTGTCCATAATGAGTAACATTATTTAATGAGCAAACAATGAGTTGTTATCCCCAGATCTCCAATGTCCTTCTTCCCCATCCCCAATCAGCTGGATATCCTCCTCCATGGTCAGTCTGGATCAGTCCTTAGGGCAGGGGACCATGGATAGCCTAGGAGTCAGCGGGGTTCCACTGGCCCTAGTGTGTTGTTACTGAGGGGGGCATGTCTCTGGATATTCTCCCCCATCAAGGCTCACATGTGAGGAGTCTTTGCAGACTGGTTGCCAGGTGAGAAGAAACCACACTTCTAAAATTTATTGTGACACAATTGCACTTGTTAAAATAAAAAAAAAAAAACACCTTATCCCAACTAGTTCCTTAAGCAATTTACTGAATCAAAATTAAACTTAAAATGAGAAGAAAGAAGATCAAAAGAATCAGGAATAAGAACCTGAATGATTTCATAAAGATTGGGGTTGAAAAAAAAATCTAAGGAAGTCAAGGTCGGAAGATTTTTTTTTTTAAAGTCACACTTTTGATAGGAATGACTTCAGAGAAAATTACTCTTCTGTAATCAATGGTTATTCTTTGAGGCTATCAATAGACTGTAGTTAAGACAAGAATAAAGCATCATTCTTAGGCCGCCTCCAAACACGTCTTCATCATCTCAGAATACATTTTCTAGTTCTTTTTTCATAGCCAACTGGCTCTTTGACTTGCACTGGGGGGTTAAATCCCCCCCAAATCCACCATAAAGTTGAAAATATTAAGCCTAAAATATTTTTCACTTTGTGTCTATCAGAGCATAACAACAGGTCACACTGCAGGATATGCCTCTTCTACCCCATGAACAAGTAGCTGACTGGAAGCTGAATCTCCCTGGCACTGTTTACCATGAGGAGAAATTGTTACACCATCATAACCTGGGAAAATATTAAAATACAAAATTTTAATGACTTTTTTTCTAATGCATATTACTGTCACACCATCATTGAATTGAAAATTGTTAAGTCAAACCATCATGAATCAGAGAACACCAATATATTATTTAGGATGAAAAACAAATGACTGAACAGGAAAGACTGAGAAAAGAAATGTTTTCGATGAGAGCCATGAGTAGGTTCATGCATGGAATCCAGCAGTTGGGAGATTGAAAATGAAGGATCACAGGTTTGGGCTATAAAGTGAGACCTTGTCTCAAAAAAGGAAAATATTTAATAGATATAATTATTGAGTTTCATATGTCACTCAATTGAAAAGATGTTCTTACTAAACCTTGTGTTTCAGAGCACTGTTTTTAATTTTCAAATCAGCTTTAATTACCTAAATAAGTAAGGAAATAAAAGATATTTTAAGCATGTAGGTTTGGTAATTCATTTCAAATCTTAATGACCCAGGTTTTATAAAAATGTAGTCGGCTCATTATTAGAAGTTGGTTGCACAATTCACATGAAAATTCTATACTTCAGGTCACATACCTAGCCCTCGTGGTCAGTAACAAGGAATATTGAAGAGCCTGCATCCTGTATGATTTTCAAATCTAAGATTTTTCCAACTTTCTAGAAACTGTCTTGAAATAAGACATAATTTATAGATAATACACATTTTACAAATAAAATCTACAAATATGCTCTTTAAAAGTATGATAAATATTTGAAATATTTGTCAATCAGAAAATCAGCTAAAAGATATAATAAACCTTTTATTTTCAAATTGAACAAACTTGGGGTGGAGAGATGGCTCAGCAATTAAAGTCCTTGCCTGTAAGGCTTAGGGACCCCATTATGATTTTCCAGTACCCACATAAAGCTAGATGTACAAAGTGGCTCCTGTGTCTGGAGTCAACTTGCAGTGGCTAGAGGCCCTGGCATACCTATTCTCTCTCTCTCTTTGATCACTTTCTGCTTGTAAATAAATAAAAAAAATCTAAAAATTAAATAGACCTAATTATGAAACTGATGAAAAATTAGGACTAAAATTAAGTGCACTCATCTTAACTTTTTTTTTCGAGGTAGGGTCTCACTGTATCCCAGACTGGCCTGGAACTCACTCTGTAGACCCAGGCTGGCCTCAAACTCAAGGCGATCCTTCTACCCCTGCCTCCCATGGGCTGGGATTATTAAAGGCGAGCACCACCACTCCTGGCTTCAACTTCTTATGTTTTAATTAAGGAATCCTATGATTAGCAGCCACTGTTTCCATCCCTTTCATGGTCAGGCTTTTCTTAAATCATATCCTTTGTTTAATTCTAAACTGGCCCACTTGAGAATTTGTGCAATACTTAAATCCCTGAACTTGAGAATTTTACTTCTAGAATCTTACAGTTCATGATTTAATGAACACAGCCAATTCCTGGGTATCATTCAAAAAATAAGCAAACACAGAATTTGTTTAAAGTTAATTAAATACAAAACTCTCACCACTTGAAAGAACAATAATATCAAGAAATAATCAAATGGAATAAAATCCCAAAGAAAAAAATCAAAGTGCCTTTTCTGCTCTGCACAGATGAGAAAAGCAATTTTTATGCCAAACCTTGTAAAAAAAAAGAGATGGATTGGCTGTTATTGGATTTTAAAAGTAGTTTCTTAGAATCAACTAAAATTAATTGTGCTTAAAATTCCATGATAACCAATCATAATGGGCCACACACTGCTGGGATGAATCTCCAAACCAGGCACACTTATTGGAAGGAAAGGATTTATTGAAGCTACAGATCCAGGGGAAGTTCCATAATGGTGAAAAAGGCTGTCCCCTTTCACAAATCTGAACAGAGAAAGAAACCCATCACCAGCACCAGACACACACCAACAAAACAGGCAGATGAGGAAAAGAGATTTTCTCCCCCTTTAGAAAGTCTTAGGGCAGGGTCTTGCAACCCTTTCCCAGCCCTCTTGACTCCCTGAGTCTCTGGAATCTTCTTCTTGCACTGCCCTCCCAGGAAAGAATGTCTTTTTCTGTCATCCTTACATCCTGCCACCTACTAAGAGGGCTGCCTTCTTGTAAACAACATAAGAGACCCACCCAAGGTTACTAAACAGTTCAAGTTGACAACAAAACTGAACCATCACAATACCTAATAGTTTATATGCTCATTTTTAAAAGACCAATTCATTGCTAGACCAATTAAGAATAATAAAAATAAATGTTTTTCCTTCACTAAAAAAAAGAAAGAAACAGTCAGCTCAGGCCAGGGAAGATAACTTGGTTGGTAAAGCACTTGCCATGTTAACTGTAAGAATCTGAGTTTGATTTCCATAACCCACCTAATACCAGGTGTGCTAGTACACACCTGTAATCCCAGCACTAGGGAGACCGACAGAGATGGGGCAAATTTGCTAGCTAGACTAGCCAAATCAGTAAACTCTGGGTACACTAAGAGATCCTGTCTCAATAAATATGGTAGAAGCAATTCATGGAGAGCATCGTCCATCTCTGGCTTCCATGTACACATGCATACATATACACGAACATGCCACACACATGTGGCCATGTGCACACAATCATGCCTCACACATGTAGATTCAGCAGACACATGTGAACATTAATTGATTCATAAAAAAATTTATCTTCCACCATAGTAGGTTGAAGTGTTTGTATTAAGAATTAACAAAATATTTCAAATGGCATGCCTTCTATTGGTAACATCCAGCAAAGGTACCTGGGTGAATCTATTGCAGACTATTGAATCTATTATTTAATCACCAATTCAATCTTTTTTAATCAATGGCAATTAAATTGGATCCAAATTAGTCACTTTTTATGTAAAGAAGTCAATAATAATGACAGAGGTCTACTTTGTAAATGAGTGATATGGAGGTGAGGTTTATTATATAAATGAATTATGAGAAAAATTTGTGTATTCATCATACAGATTAGATGCTGAGGGATTTATTCTTCATTGACAATTTCACTGTAGTCAGAGTATCCTGGGAGATACACTTCTAAATACCTTTATTTAGAACATTCCACACCTCTAGCATGAGTGACACCATGCCATCATGGGCTGGGAGCCCAAACTGAATAAAGGGAGAAAAAAGAGAAAGACAGCTAAAGTCTAGCTTCCCTGTTTTCTGCTTCGAGGTCTGTGGAGGTGTCAGCAGGCACCTACTCTTGTCACCATGTCTTTCCTGTCAGGAGAGGCTGGATTCCTTTAACCATGAGTCTAAGTAAATCCTCTCTCCCTGGAGTTGCTTCTGCTCAGGTATTTGGTCATAGTGATGAGAAGAGTAGCTAAGATGCATGGCCTTAACATTCTTTGCCCACATCTTTCATTGGCTAGCTCCTTACCAGGCTTTGATGTCGACCTTGACAACTCTTAACATTGTACCCAACTCTGCTTCTCCTGGCCTTGCTCTATTCCAACTCTGATTTTCTCTAGTTTTCATTGACATCTTTATCTGGCAACACTTATATGGGTAGGAAGGCATATTGTTTTCTTTTCCGTCTCCATAGGAGGATAAAATGAAACAGACATTTTTTTTCTATTTACCTCTGAGTCTTCAATATTTGGAACATAATGGGAATTTAATAAAGTTTGTGGAATGGATAAACAGCTTGAGCAGAGGGCACGAACTGAGCAAAGACAAGCTTGTCTTCTGTTTATAAAGCTTTCTTCAGTGCAATACCTCATGTATTAAAGCCCTGATGCTTCTTAGAAATGCCATCTGTCTTAAAATATGGAGGAATATAACTTATATTTCAAACAATTCTGAGATATGGTTCCTACAGCCAAAATACATAGTTAACGTTTTGGAAATTAAATTCATCCTGATAAAAAATTATATTCTGTTCTAATTATATTTGGCCTTAAGGAAGAGCTGAAAATATTTTTGCATATCATTTTTCCCATTGCATTGGATAATGAAACATAAAATTGTCATTTCAAAGAATCACATTAACTAGCTAATATTGATCAATGACATCATCTTTCTCACTGTCTTCCCAACTATTCCTCTCTTCTACTTTTGGTCTATTATAAGATTAGAAGAAATTATCCACCTTACCTGTAGGCAAAGGAACAGACCTGCCCCCCAAACACTGCTTCTCTTGGAAGCCAAACAAAAGAGAAACTGAACAAGAAGGCTGAGAATATTAAATTTCTCATTAGACCTATTAACTTATTTTCAACAGTCACACCCATATTTGAATTTTGCAGAGTGACTTTTACAACCTGAAGATAAATTAGGTGAGGGTGGTAGAGTCCCCCGAGTTTTTAAACTTCATTTTCCCTTTTAATTATACATCAGTTATTATTTTCATTTGCTATGATAAACCTTTTACTGAGTACTTCCAAAGGCAATGGCGAATAAAATCTAAATTCCTATTAGAGCAACTATCTAAAACAAATGAGGGAAATTAAAGAAAAGACATGATGCTTGTCAAGAGCTTGGATTCTTGTTTAAAAAAAAAGGTTAAATCGTTAAAAATATATTTCGACGGTTGTTATGGAAACAGATTGAATTCAGAGACTGCAAAGGGAGATGGATATTTCAAATATTACACCTTGAGGGAAATTGCATTCATGGTGAATCTTGAAGTAGTATATTAACTTTAATTGTATAGTTATTTAATTGTATAGTTATTGAACAATGTCAAAACATAATGATTCACAATAATAATCATTGATCTAAACTGTTTCTTACATGTAGAAACCTTTCCCTCTCAGGAGCAGTCATGAGCTCACTGCCACACGCAGCTCTTGATCAGAATGTTCCAGGTCTGTCTGCTGTTTGATTTACATACAAATTAAATTATAAGCTTCCCAGAATGAGGTTTAATTCTTGGTAGGTAATTCTCTGTGTACAGTGTTTGGAATATATTTGCTTTCGGATATTTCATTTTTCTAGGGACCAATAAGCAGAGTCTTTAGTATCTGAAAAGAAGAGGCCCCAGATGAGTTTGAGGTGCATTGGATGTCCCCCCACACAGATGACACATATGACAAATATTTCCTCACTGTCCTTGATTTTTGTGGGAGTGTATGGTTATCTCAACCTGAAGGAGAGGAATCTGAACAAATTATTCATATAATTGTCATTCCCATTGGTTTTGCCTCAGAACAAATATTGCAGCTAGACATACTGAAATCAAAGGACTGAAGAAGTAAAAGGTATTTTTTTAGTACTCTTCTAAGGATGAGTGTGATAAACTAAGGTCTTTAAATTTATATACCAAAATACAATTATTAATAGTACAGTAGTACTCTAATGTCTATGGTACATCAGTTGAGACATGTATCTGAGAACCTCACGTTAACTCTGAAAGCAGGTTATTTGCATTTGAATACCCAGACAGGGATTTGGAAAATGGAAAAATAGGAATGCAGATTACTACTTTTGTCAGTCTGCTATGATACTTCACAGAGAATGTTTTCTTCATGCAGATGTTTGACAGCCAGTTGAATGATAAGAAATGTACACACACACACACATGTATATATATATATATATATATATATATATATATATATATATATATATATATATATATATATATATATATACATGTGTGTGTGTGTATCACAACCTGGGACAACTACTCTACTGATGAATGATCTGTTGTTTATTAACTTCGTAAATCTATTCCCAGCCACTATAGTAGACTGCACTACCTAAGGAAAGAATAATATGGTCTCCAGTGTGGTACATGTGTGTATGAATGTGTTTGTGTTTGTGTATGTGTGTATGTGAGTGTGGTATGTGTGTATGTGTGTGGTATGTGTGTGTACGTGTATATGTGTGTGTGGTATGTGTGTCTGCTGTGTTTCACGTACATGTATGTGGAGACAAGGAGGTCACTTGTCTTTCTCTTATCAATCATCCACTTATTTCCTGTGAGATAGGGTCTCTCTTTCCCTAAAACTTCTGCCCATCCAGGAACCCAGTGATTGTTCAGTCTCTACTCCCTGTGGGCTAGTGTTACAGACATGTCTAGCCCTGCCCAGGTTTGTAAGTGGTTTCTACTATGTCAAACATGGCAGTCTCCAGCCCAAGAAACCCTTATGTTCAAGTGGCAAGTTCTCCTAACTGTGGAACCATCTCTTCATCTCATTTTTGGTGCATTTTTAAGTTGCACTCTGTTACCCTCGAACTGTCTGTTAACACAGCACAAAAGAGGGAGGGCCAAGGAAGTGAATGACTAAACAGATTCTTGTTTGAAAGTACATGAATCACAATGATCTCATTTAGAACATATCTTTATTCATTGAAGTACTTTTTACTGATGGTCAGCTGTTTGTTAAACCTTATATTATATAACAAATATATGGTATTTTATGGTTATTTTAAATTTATTTATTGTTAATAATTAGATACATTGTATGAGAAAGTCTTGTGGTGGTGCCCCCATTTCCTTCCTCCTTATCTATCCCCATCCTGCTGGGGCCTTCCTCAGTGGGATTGCTGGACCAGACCATAGTGTAGGTGCTTATGAATGGTACAAGAAGGAGCCAGTTTTTTTCTTTGTGTGTTGCTTTTGGGGGGGGGGGCATGTCTCTGGATATTCTCCCCCACCACGGCTCTTACAATCTTTCCAACCCATCTTCTGCTAAGTTCCCTGAGTCATGCTGAGGAAGTTTAAAGTCTGCTTTACTGTTGAGGTCTTAAGAGTCTGATTCTGCTTTGGACTGTGGTTGTTTCTTTTTATTGGGTTTCATAAATATATTTTTACACATGTATATAAGGTACTTTGAATGTATTCCCCCATACCTCCTTTGCCTCCCTTTATTCTACTTCCCCTGTCTCCCATTAGCTTCTTTTTTCCCCTAGACAATTTTACTCCTATTTTTGTGTCTTATATACATACATGATATTATATATCTATATAAAGTCTAGGATCCATAAATGAAAGAAAATATGCTATATTCATTTGTCTTACTGAGTCTGAATTACTACATCTAAAATGATAATCTCCAGTTACTTCAATGTTCTTCCCAAAACAACTTAGTTCTTCTTTATAGCCAAATAAAATTTCATTGTTAAATATATATTATTTTTAAGGTTGTAGTTCTTATCTTTAAGAACTGGTTGAAGGAAACAAATAATAGGTCAAGAGTGAAATGAGGACTGAACGTGGGTTTGAGCTTTTTGGTGCTTGCTGGCTATTTGATGGTATCTCTTTGCTTGGATCTATCAAATTTAGCCACCTTCTACCACCATTGATGGTGTTCTTCAGGAATTTGTATGTCTGAAATAAACCCCTTTCCTCCCATAAGATGCTTCTGGTCAGATGTGTGTCCCAGCAATGAATAACTAAATGCAACAGCAATTTGGTACCAAGAATGGGGTTGTGGCTGCAATGAATCTGACCATGTGGATTTTGCTTTTTGGAAATTTATGTGCTGGAGGAACATGGAAGGACTTGGTGCTTGAGACTGGAGAAAACCTTACAAAAGTACAGTAAACAGAGCATGATGGACTATTCTGGTGAGAATTTGAAAATTCTAAATGTGAAAGAATTCTGGACTATGAAGGCTTGTTGTATGAACTTTCAAATGGGCAGCAGAGAATATTGTTGGATCTGTGCTACTGGAATCAATGTTGGCTGCTTCTTCTGCCCATGCCCAGAGAGTTTGACCAAGGTTGAATTTAAAAGTAATGAACTGGTGTGCTTGGAGGAAGGTATAGAGCAGACAGATTTTAGGATATATAGCTTATCACAGAATAATTTAAGCAAGTTTAAAGTTATTGATGCAGAGTCTAGTTTCAGGTTGCTAAAGTGGCAGTTGTTAAACAGATTACCACTATTAAGGTTGGGGCAACTGATCTGAATTGGGACAATGGAAAAGATGTCTGAGAGTGAAATCTACCCAGTAAAGACTCAATACATAGGAATGCAAACTCTTTTATAAGGAAGTGACATAAATAAGAATTCTAAAGGCACACCTTACTTTTTAAAATTGAGGTTTATTCCCTATGGATTAACAAAGTTGGTTATGCCACCTACTTGGTGCTACTTTGGAAGCATGAAAAATGCTGGGAAGAAGCTCATGGTTCCAGAAGCTGCTTCTGAGATGCACCATGTGAAACCAGGTTGCATCCCAGTGTCTAGGGCCAGTAAGACCATTGTATGATGAGAACTAGTTCCAGCAACTGGCTACAGAGATGCAGCATTGTGAAGCAGAGTGAGGTTCCTGTATTGGAGGCCAAAATAGACCATTTTATGGAGCATTGAGGAAGTACTGTGTTTGGAGTATACGCCCAATGTTTTGGATATACTAGGATTGTGCAATAACTATTAGGAAGCTCTGTTGGCTTGGGATGAAAGTTTTCCCAGACTACACAACCCTGCTGGAGGGGCACAAGAGAAAATCCAGAGACTTTCATCACTGGTAGTGGATTTCAGACTTAACTACAGATTTTTGATATTTATCTTCTGTTTGTTGATTTGCATTGGTCAAGTGTATCCTTGGAACTTTAGAAGAGTCATAAAGTTTGTAAAACTTATGTGGACCTTTGAAGTTGGACTGAGTACAAATTACAATAAGAAATGGTTATGAGACTATGGGGGCCAGGGTTAGAATGTGGTGATTTACATGGATGGCCCATATACTCAAGACTGAATCTTGAGTCTCCATTGGGTAAAGCCCTATGAGAAAAGACATATGTCACTGGAGGCAGCTCTTGAAGTCCAGCCCTAATATGTGTTTGGGGGCAGATCTTGAGTCCATCCCTAAAGTGTCCAGAGTAGTTGGAACTCTGGCAGGCTATGCTTTTTGGTGTTTGCTGGCTGTTTGATAGTTTCTCTTTGCTTGGATCTATGGAAGTGAGCCAGATTCTTCCATGGTGTGCCTCCGGAATTTCTAAACCTAAAAATAATACCTTTTCCTCCCATAAGCCACTTCTGGTCAGGAGCTGACTACAACAGAGATGTAAGGAGGTTGTGACCAGAATTTATGAAGAGTGACATCTTATAAATTTTCATAAACCCTCTGCCATGTACAATGAACTTCTGCACTGTCACATTAAAAGACACCTCACCTGCCTACTTTGTGTTATGATCTAAAGGAGCAATCATCATGAATTACACTGGAGAAATAATACTAATCCTTTGAACGGATAGTGAAGTTAAGGTTTCTTCAGTGTCATTATTAGATATGAAGACACATATATGCAGCCTGTTCTCACACTTCTGGCAATTTATTCATTGCACTGAGAGAACAAGAAGTCTTTCAGTTGAACAGTAGGAAAGAGGAGTCGTGTGTTACAACACATGATTTAGGAAGGAAAAATACACGTTAGCCTATTGGTATTTTCCCACTTGATGAACCAGAGTGGAAGAAATAGTTCAGAAGAAGCTAATGTTGCTATTGTGTGTTGACTCTATGCTATAACCATGAGGATTAGATAGATTCCTAACTCATTTATTCCTTATTACCACATTTTAGAAAATATACTAAATCCATATTTTGTAGAGGAAAGGGGTAAGTAATTTGTAGCTATTTCCCCTGCTAATAAATCTGATTCCATTGCCCATGATCTAAGATACTCTTCTGTGCAATAGAATATAACTAGAAAGAAATTAAAAGTAAAATCAGAGCTGAGGAGATGGCTTAGTCAGTAAAGTAGCAAGTGTGAGGACCTGAGCTCAGATTCCCAGAGCACATTTAAAAGCAAGTTTGTGGCAGGAGCATGTACTTATAATTGAAGTGATGGGTGGGTAGAGATAGGAGGATCTCTGCAGCCTGGTGGCTTTCTAGTTTAGTTGAATCAGTAAGCTCCAGATCACATAAGAGACCCTTTCTTGAAGAAGGTAGAGAAAAATTGAAGAAAATCATCAACGTTGACCTGTGGCCTCCATATGCATTTGTACCCCCACACATGCTTTAACAACATACACACAGAGAAATAGTGGTAAAATAATTGACCTTACCTGTAGTAAATGTAGTTCAAATTTTACTTAACTAGTTCTTGTTAAACACTTATAATATATCCTTGTGCCCATTTACAGATAGGAACCTAGGATATATATATATATATATATATATATATATATATATATATATATATATATATATATATATATATATATATCAGATAGGATAGGATTGATAGCATGTAATTCTGATATAACCCTCAAAGCCAGCAGTAGTAATCCACTGCACTTCTGGAGAAAGGAGTAAAATTTATGTAATACATTCGCTTTTTTTAAAGGCTTAATTTAACTATTAACACAATATCCTCCAGCAAAATAACTTTTTAACATATGAAACAAATTCCTTAGGTTTAAAAGCCAAAATCCACCTCTTGGTTGATGGCCTGTTAAATTATTTTTATATTACCATAGTAATTACCAACTGTAATTATTAGGTGAAATAATCCATGAGTTCAGTTGTGTGATTCTGCATTAAGAAACTGGCACCTAAGATACTGGTAAGGGACTTTGACACCTGTTTTCTACGTGTCTGATGCAGCCTACAGGAATGCAATTTAATTTAACAATCCAGTAATTCTTTAAAGATTAAAAAAGAAATAGCTTTCACACCACAGTTACCAGCATGTCAATTTCCACAGGCACATTGTCATACCAAACCAATTTTATTATACATATTGCAGTCAGACTAAAAACAGAAATTGTCTTGTTTTCATGGGTTGAGTCATTTCACCTGTGGAAATTAGAAAAAAAACTAGCATTATTCAATGGGCATAACATTCCTGATCTTATTACTACCTCTCAGTGTATGCAAATGTAAAATTTCGTGCAGCTGTAATGAACAACTGTATTCTCAGAGCTCAGAACTATAACCTGTAACTCTATTTTTCTGTATAAGCACATCTTAATTGTGCTTTAATTTGCTGTCTCTCACAAATGCTTCATCTTGAAGTTTTAGTACCAACTCTGTATTGGAACATGTCTGTTGGAGTCACTATCCAGTAGCACATGCTCTCTTCCTGTCTCTGCATCACATTTTGGTAAATTTTACAATATTCTAAGCTTTTTCATTCACCTTGTATCCATTGTGGTGATCTGTGGTCACTGATTACTGATGCTACTACCCCTGTATTTTCTGATAACACCAACCATGCCCATCTAAGAGAGCAAACAGGTGATAGGTATGCATTCTAACTGCTCCATGACCAGTCCTTCCTTTGTTCCTCTCTTCCTCCTGAAACCTATTTCCTGAGACTCTAAGTCAGTTGATAAACTCACAATGGCCTCTAAAGTGCTCACTTTAAATCAAGAGTTAGAAACAGTTGAGTTTATTGAAGCAAGTTTGTCCAACGGCCAGGTCAGCTGAAAGCTAGACCTCTTGTACAAAACAGCCATCCAAGTTGTGAAAGAAAGAGGAAAGTTCATGGAGGAAATGAAAGATCAAGTCCACACAGAAGGTAAAAGAGCAGAACATCTCTGCTGCTGATAGGGACACAGCTCTATTGTTCTGGATAGAAAAGCATCAAACCAACCAAATACTCCATTGAGACAAAACTCGATCCATAGACAGGTTCTGATCCTCTTGAATACTATGAAAGGTAACAGATGTGTTGAAACTGAAGAGAAAAGCTCAAGACTCAAATTTGCTTTGCGATATTGGAGCAGAGAGGCCACATAACACCAAAAGGTAAGGACAAATGGTCAGTGCTGGTATGGAACTTAGGTTGAACAATAGACTTTCAGTGTAAATGAAGCACACTTATGTTGGAAGAAGACATCACCCAAGATTTTGATGGCTACTGAGGAGAAATCAGATCTTGACTGCAAAGATTCAAAGACAAGCTGATTTATTTGGGGCAGAGGTAGCTTGGCACTTTAAATTTGGGGCAGAGGAATCTTGGGACTTTAAATTGCAGTCAATATTCATGTAGTTTTGGAAAATCCAGGTGGCCTTAATAATTACAATTATACCAAATCTCTTCTGCCTGTGCTTTGTAAATGGAACAACGCAGCTTATTTGTGTCAAACATGGATTACTGAATATTTTTAACTAGCTGGTGAGACACAAATAAAAATTAATGCAAAATATTATTGATTTGAGCCAGGAATGGTACCATGGTACAATGGTTAAAGAACAGCCTGGGAAACACAGTGAGACCCTCCATATTAAAAATAAATAAATAAATAAATAAAAAATTTAAAAACCTGCTCATTTACAACATACCTGCTCACTTTCTTTGATATAACATGTATGCTTCTTTGTCTATTAACACGATATCCATAGTAGTCCATGGCTCAAGGAATAATTTTAACTCTCAATTCTCATTTAAGATATGCATTTTTTTGGTTTTGTTTGTTTGAGACCAGGTCTCACCTTGTAGCCAAGTCTGGCCTTGAACTCAGTAGGTAGTCACAGCTGGCTGGGAACTTGTGATCCTCTTAACTCTTCTTCCCATATGTGGGAATTATGGACTTGAGCCATCATGCACAGTGAAGAAATTCGTTTCTTAAGGCCACCATAGATTCCTTTGATGGGCCTGGGAAAGCTTACATAGAGAACCTTCTAGAAAGGATTCATCGTTTCACATGGGATTAAACATCATAATGATTCTTGGAAAAAAAATTAAAATATCCACACATTTGTATATGAGTGTTATAGACAAGTTCTGTTGTCAACTTCATCAAATTCAAAATCAGGTAAGAGACATGCCTTTTGAGTGGGTTTGTGAGGGTGTTTCCAAGAAGGATTAACTGAGGGAGGAAGTCTTTCTTCCAGAGTGGGTGACCTTTCTGGTGGTTACCTATATGTAAATTAGCTCCATGAAAGCACTGCTCCTGTTTTCTCCTGGTTGCCCAAGCTATTCACCACGTATGCTGGTGTGAAGCAGGTTCCTCTAAATTTTTGGAATATTCCCTCCTGAAGAGGAAGGAGGCACTAGAGATTCATGAAGTAAAAGTCTAGAAGACTAGGAATTTAAAGGTTTTGTTAATTAGAAAGATGTTATCTTAGTCAGCCACACGCGCTGGGATGAATCTCCAAACCAGGCACAGTTTATGGGAGGAAACGATTTATTCAAGCTACAGATCCAGGGGAAGTCCCATAAAAATGAAAGAGGCTGGTCCCCTTTCACAGGTCCAAGCAGAGAGAGAAACCCATCACCAACACCATGCATAGAACAGCAAACAGGCAGGAGAGCCAAAGAGAATTTCTTCTCCTTTATATAAGCTTAATGTGGGGTCTTGCAACCCCTATCCCAGAATTAATGGCTTCCTGAGTCTCTTTATAAAGATATATATAAAAATATATAAAGGAATAAAACTAATAATGGGTAAAAGGCTCAGTAAATTACAGAAATCTGGAAAACAGAATATCTTTCATTACTCTTAACTGTGATCCATGTAATTGATATTTTCAATTATGAATTTACCACTATCTAGTTTCAATATGCTTATAGTCAAAGTTATATTGAGTGCCTTACTGACATATTATAATTGTCTTATGGTTATGCTTATGATGTTTTACATTTCCTTCCCAAATGAATGCTTATCTTTTTAACACAGAACAATAATTAAAATCCAAGTTCAAGTGCCTTGGCTTGCCCTTGATCATGTGAGATTAGACTTCCTAAAATTATCTTTTAGGTTTATTTTCATTCCAAAAAACGGAATTTTATTATTCATACCAGAAGTTCTAGTTCTGTCTTTAAACAAACCTTATACAACTGATCAGGGATGGGGAGGGGGGGAATTGGGGAATTCGGGATAACAACGCATGGTTTGCCCACTAAATAATGTAACACATTATGGACAATAAATATATATTAAAAAAAATACAGGATAAAGAGAAAATATCAATCAGAAAAATAAAGTACAACTACCAGGCAGGTATGGATGTGCAGATTAGTCCCTAAAAATTAGCTCCATCCAATTACATGGAAATTTTCAATGGAAATATTCCAGAGGACTTTACGGGACTCCTGGTACTAGAAAAAGAAAGACACATTTTTTTTTTATCTCATCTTGTGTAAGACCATCATATTGCCCATAAAAGTCTGCACTAGAAGTCCAGTTTCTCTCTCTCTCTCTCTCTCTCTCTCTCTCTCTCTCTCTCTCTCTCTCTCTCTCTCTCTCTATTCCAAGAGATAATGTCATGTGATTACCCATCTGAAGATGGAGAAACTAAGGTGAAGACATTTTGAGTAAATAAATGTTCCTATTCCTCAAAAGGAAACTTTCTGATCCTGATGTTGAGTCTTTTTAAACTAATTACAGAAACTGACATAAAATACATATGAAATCTTTGCTCCTGTTTCACAAGTGCAAAGTGTGTATACTGATAATATTGCTCACCTACGTGCCTGTTTGGAATTCTGACTTTGAGACTTCAAACACCCTGAGTGTGGTCTGTTCCTGTATATTTATTATAAGTAATAACGACTTTAGTATTGGGATAAGATTTAATTCTAGAAATATAACTAATATAAATACTAATATACATACAATCACAATCTATATCAATAATAATGTGTAAATCTAAAATAGTGACATGTATGAACCTATCTGGAAAGCAGTACGGACCTGTACATATGCCTGTGGGAAAAAAAAGTGGACCCAAAACATGAAGATCCTGACTGAGGACTGAATAAATGAAAAAGTTTTATTTTTTTCAAAACACTTAAGAGATAGAGCAAGCACAATAAATTGTGTATGTTCTGTTTCCATTATATTACCAAGCTCTTTGGGAACTACTGAGCGTGGTTCAAAGAATTTCTCAAGTGTTAAGAGCATTTGGCAGGTTTTTATCAAGCTCTAGGTTCCCACTAGAGTTCTCTTAATGTTACAACTTCAATGAACCTAAAACAAGGTGGTTGGTTTATTTTTTTATCCTTACATGCTTTTATGTCTTTGTCAAACATAGAATTAACTCAGATGCTGATTTAAAGGTACAATTTTTGTTTTGTTTTATTCTTAGTAAGGAACATGTTGTCTCTTCTGGAAAACAATGGACAAGCACAAAGCAAAACGTTGCCAACTGAGTCTCTTTCAGTTCAATAAGACAGCAACTCAAAGGGCTCATGTTCTCTGCTGTGTCGCTTGTCAGAATGGCTGAAAAAGAAAGACAAGACTCTCAATTGTCCCACCTGCTCATTTGTGGGTGTGGACTTGAACGTGAAGTTGTAGTTTTCGGTGCTTTCCTTCCCATAATTGTTTCAGGAAAGCTTTGGTTGACGCCACACATTGGTGTACATAGAAAATGGAAACACATTATCCCACCCTAATTGTTCCCTTTCCATTGAAATCTCTGAGCTGTGTTAACTTTATTCAGTTGATTTTCTCGATGAGAGAGCATGCCCCACACCACATGATTCCCCTTCATACAGAAGTCACCCAGAGCACCCCATAGAAGGTTAAAAAAATAAATAAAAATAAATAAATAAATAAAAACAATATTTTGGGTTCCACTTAAAACTGAGCATGAGGAAGGAAACTAAATCTAACTTTTTAAAATTCTGGAGCATTTTTAACTCGCTCTTTCTCACTTTACACATGAGTTACAGTAACAGTCATGCATCATTGTCAATTCTGGCTCATTCATACTTGACAATCACATGTGAAGCCTTCATTGTGTGGACAACAGGAACTAGAAGGTGAAGGGACTTTAATTTTTTTAAATTTATGTGTGTGTGTGTGCCATAGTTTCTTGCTGCTGCAAACAAGCATCAGATGTTTGAACCACTTTTTGCATCCGACTTACATGAGTGGCTTGGGAATTGAACTGAGCCAGCAGGCTTTGCAAGCAAGCTCCTCAAACCACCAAGTCATCTCCACAGTTCCCAGTCTACGACATTTTTTATTCCATTTCACACAACTCAGAGAAAGCCCACCTTCGGAATCATGTGGTCCTGACTTTCTACCTTGTTGAATCCGAATCTGTTCTCTGACCCCAAATATTTCAAATGCAGGGCATAGCGATGTATGCATTTTCCAAGGTAGAGATGCCAAGCCTCAAACACTGGCTTCTGAAACCTGCCTAAGTTGCCTGCCTCTTCCATTTGTCCTGGCTTCAGTTCATTGTTTCATCATAGTGAATCCCCAGTTGGTCTCTCTATTCCCAGGCCATGCTGTTTCTAATCTGTTTTAAACTTCGCTGGGGAAAAAATGTTTCCAATTATCTCTGCCACCAAGAGCTCAACACTGTGTGTCATGCGAACTCTAAACGTGTTAGTGTGGTGTGTGAATGAGGGTCTTCACACCAAGTGCTCTATTCACTAGGCTCAGATCTTTTGAGCCATTTGAATTCTGCCACCTACTTTGCAGCAGCTGATTCCTAGCTTTAGAAGTTACTTCTCATTACTAACACACAAAGCAACCAAAGGACAGGACGGAAGGATTTATTTGGTTTATAGTTCCAGGAGGGATAATCCACCATGATGCACAAGGCATCATGGTAAGAGTGTGAAACAGCCGGCCACGCTACAAACAGGATGTCCATAGCAGACAGGAAATGAGCCTGGGGTATAAAAACTTCAAGGACCATGTCCGTAGTTATGTACTTCCTCTGGCCAAACTCCACCTCCTAAATGTCCTGTAGCACCACCTGCTGGGGACACACAAGCCTGTGAAGTCACAGTGGCTGAGAAGTGACTACAGGCTTTCTGTGTGCTCTTTCCCTATCACTGTGAACCACCTTTCCTTTACAAACTGATTTGTCAGTCTGATTCTAGATTCACATTTGCTCACTTGGCCAGCCTTGTCCTTTAGACTTGGTTTTAATCTGGAAATACCTCTGAGCCTCATGCCTGGAAAATTCCTTTGGCTTTAGGAAGCAGAAATTCAATGGACACTTGGCTTTTTCTTTTGTGGTATGCATATGTGTATACGCTATGCATATGCGTATATATGCATGTTCACATGTAAGTGTGTGTTTGTGTGTGTGAGGGTGCTCATACACATGTGTGTACATGCATCTGGAGGCCAGAGGTTGACATTGGGTATTTTTCTCAGTCACTCCCCAACTTTTACTTTAAAAAAAATATTTTGCATATTTAACATTTTTATTTATTTGCAAGCATATATAGAGAGGAGAGAGAGGGAGAAGAGAGAGAGAGAGAGAGAGAGAGAGAGAGAGAGAGAGAGAGAGAGAGAGAGAGAGAGAGA
>PVHP010016476.1:0-35750 GCA_004024765.1 Zapus hudsonius
GGGTCACCCTGGTATTTCTAACCCACCTGCCATAGCAGCTTGGAGAGAGGGGCTCTGGCTCCGTGCACACACGGGTCACCCTGGTATTTCTAACTCACTGACAGCTTGGAGAGGGGCTCGGGCTCCGTGCGCTTGGATCATCCTGGTATTTCTAACCCACCTGCCATAGCAGCTTGGAGAGAGGGGCTCCGGCTCCGTGCGCGCGGGTCAACCTGGTATTTCTAACCCACCTGCCATGGCAGCTGGGAGAGGGGCTCGGTGCGCACGGGGAGCGGACTCGGCTCGGCCCCGGCCGGGAGGTGGAGTCACAGTCCCACAGAGGGTCGGGCTCGGGCGACGCACCCCGCCCCACCGCACCCGGAAGCGCCCGCTCAGCCCTCCCGGGCCCGGGACGACCAGGAGAACCATCCATCCACCCATCCATGCAACCATCCGCCTACCTGGAGGTTGGAGCCAGGGGACGCCATTGCGGAGATCCGAGGGGTCTCCCCACGGGCGGGAGGGCACGCACAGCACCGGTGGGCTGGTGACTTCCGGACGCTGAGCCTCGTTTCCGGGGGCGGAAGCGGAACCGTACATCCACACCCCACACCAACACCCACCCGACCCTCCTCTACACACTTCCGCAATCTCCACCACCACCTCTCGGGGTTTTAGTTCCGCTTCCGGCTGAGGAACTTCCCCTGCGTCATCCGCACGCGCACGAGCGCGCGCTGCGCGGCGCGTTCTCCACGGACTTTCGCGAGACCGGAAGAGGAAGTCGTGAAGCCAGCCCTAGACCTGGCGGAAGTTGAGCTACGCGCAGGCGCGTTGCGAAAGTCTGAAGACCGGGATTCGATTCTGGGGGCCCACGGAAACCTGGATACCTGGAGTGGCGCATGCGCCTGGGATCGTTTGCAGCAGCGGCTGGAAGCCCTGTGTCTGTCCCTCTCTGCTCGCAAATATTAAATTTGTGTCTTGGGAGAGGACTTTTCTGTTCCTTAATTCTCTCCATTTCCAGAGATCTCTTTACAGGTCGACTCCAGGGAGCTTTGGGAACTGGAAATCGATCCTCCCCCAAACATACCTAAGGACTGGAACCCTGGATCCACCCCACAGAGACACCTCCTCCAGCCTGGCAGCAGGAGATCCAGGTTACAAGCTTTAATGAAACACCTGAGTCTGGGGGGGGGGGGAACACATATTCAAACTACCACAGGCCTCAATCCATAAGATGCTTTTCATGGAAATGGCCCTGGACCTTACTTACTGTCTGATGCTGAGCTTTGTGCAGAATGATTGCAGTGGAAAATCCTATAGTTGCGTTTCCCAAGGAAGCCGGTGGCCTGTCAGGATAGGCAAGGTTAGTGGCAGAACTGAAATAAACCTTTCCTCAGTCTACTGCCCAATCCCTTCCCTTCCTTAGGCTTCTCAGAGGAAAGGGAAATATTTAATCACTTCCTCGTTTTATTTCCAATTATTTCCCCATTCCTCTGTTTCTCCCTGTCGCTCTCCTCTCTGGTAGAGCATCTCCTCAAGTCTGATACCTTCCCTACACTGTGGCACACACACCATGACGCTTTCTCCCTAAGGTCTCTGACACAAAGTTTTTAATGAAAGAAAAACTCAACAACTCCAAAACCAAGTTAATGATTTTCTACCACAGGTTTCCTTCTCTGGTGTCACTTAAGAATGGCACCGCCAAATCTGCTCAGAACTCAAAGTGCTTTGGCCCTTTGAAGCCCTCCCTCTCCAACCTCTCTCCACCCTGCATCTCTTTCCCTGCTTTCCAACTCTCTCTCCTCTTCCAATGAAATATTGTAGGACCCCCAACTTTTAAAACGCTCCTCCTACGTGATAGGCACTTGCTAATTAATTAGTAAGCTGCTTCAGTGAGATGTTTGACATCTCGTAGTTCCCCATAACTGTCAAATAAACTTGATTTTGCCAGAAAATGTAATTGGATTCCAATTTACCTTTCAATCTAATCTTTTTTCCCTTTTGCGTAGTGCTGGGTACTGACCCTAAGAGCCTTTTGCATGTTAAGCACACAGTCTGCCACTGTTCTGTACCCCAAGCCCTTCAGTCCCCACACATACTGAAATGAATTCCAAGATGTTGGATACGAACCACTCAGAATTATTATTTTTTACATAGGTTCTCACTCTGTAGCCCAGTGTTCTGAATTCACTGTGTGGATCACGTGGGCCTTAAGTCTTGCTTCTGTCTCTGGAGCCACCATGCCCACCTAATAGATATATTTTAATTTTGTGTTTCTGAGACAGGATCTCACTCTGTAGCCAGGCTGTCATCTTGGACCTCCTAGCAATCCACCTGCCTCAGCCTCCTGAGTGTTAGCATTATAGGCACGAATCTCCGTGCAGGGCTTAAAACTCATATTGTAATAGGAAAGTAATGTCAGGTTAATGCGATGTGTTCTCTGTGTGCACTGACAAGGACACGTTATGGTTGATTTTATTCTCTAAATCTATAACCCCACTCTAATATCCAGAACATAAACCAAGAAAATTCCTGTTAAGGGATTTTTCTTTAAAATAAACTGTACTTCAAAAATGTGCATGTTCATGAAGGACAAGGAGGATCTGAGAAATAGATAAGAGAAGACTATAAAATGTGGGATTCTGGCTTGACGGTGGTTCAAATACTGATGAAATGAAAGCGAAATCTGAGGGTCAGCTATGGATTACACCTGTGCTGATTTCTTAGTTCTACCAATGCATCATGGTTGCTTAAAAGTAGCAGCAGCAGAATTTGGGTGAAGAAGATAGGAGAATTCTCTATATGTGCCCTTATTCTCTATATGTGAGTTTTTTTTTTTTTAATTTTCAATTCCGGCTCTCTAGATGGGTTCTTGCATTCTAGCAGCTTAAAAACTTTACCTGTCACATATTTAAAATATGGGTGGAAAAATGCTGTTATGTGTGAAAGTATATAAATACTTCTGCCTACATTTTATCTTCCTGTGAGGCACATCACAGTTGTCCCATTTATAAGTGAAAAGCTAAGTGGTAGGTCCTTGTTCTCAGTTTCACGTTGCTGGGATGAACATTCAAACCAGGCACAGTTTGTGGAAGTAAGGAATTTATTTCAAGCTTACAGATCCAGGGAGGAAGTTCCAAGAAGCTGCTTCTATACATCCAAGCAGAGAGAAACAACCAAACAGCCCATGAAAACCAAAACCAAAAGCACAAACCAGCAGCAAGAAGAACCCCCTGAGCTCAGACTGTTCTCTTACACCTTTGGGCTGGATATCAGATCCCCCCCCAAACATACCTTAGGACTGGACCCCAGGATCCACACCCCAGTGACACCTCCTCCAGCCAGGCAGTAGGAGATCCAAGTTACAAGCTTTAATAAAACACCTGAGTCTACAGGGGACATATATTCAAACTACCAAGGTTCTCAATCCATGCAGTGCTTTTCATAGTAGATTTGGAGCGTGAACCCAGGTCACTGCCGAATACAGTCTCAGCTGAGGACTGTTGACTAGTGGAGAACAGATAATCACAGAACTTGTGTAAGGGAGGCTGGCATGTAGGAGGCTAAGGCCACTTGGGGATGGAGTGGAGAAAAGATGAGGCTAGAAATGCATTAGCAGGCACTCCAGGCTTTCTCTGCAGGCAGGAGGGTTTGTGGAAGCCCTGGCTGTGGCCTCTGGCCCTTTGGGACACCCTTCCTGAGAGAGCTGTGATTTGGTGGTCCTGTATTCACCTCTTTGTTGCTGGGATGAGCATCCAACCTGACAGTTATGGGAGGAATGGGTTTATTTCAAGCTTCCAGATCCAGGAGAAGTTCCATCCATGGCAGAAGACGCTGGCTCCCTTTCATAGATCCAAATAGAGACCCCACCAAGCAGCCAGTACCACCAACAAGCAGGAAGGGGACAGAGCTCAAGCTGTTCTGCACACACCTTTGGGCTGGAACCAGATCCTTCCCCAATGACACACCAGCCACCTCCAGCTGCTGGGGACTTAAACAGGAAACGTAACCTGAATAAAACACCGGAGTCTATGGGGCAGGACGTGTACACTACCCCACTCAAACTTCCATGGGTGGGATATTGGTTTTAACAAGACAGATCTGAGTGCATATTGAGGAGGGCCAGGAAGAGAGGAGGCAGGAGGCTGAAACGACAGACTTCTGCAGCACATTGCTCTTTGGAGCCAACAGGATAGTCCCCATTTCTGGAGCACAGCCCTTATTTTCCTGCCTTGTGGGCTTCTGTTAATAATAGATCTCCCTTAATGGCTGTTGTAGTCCGCTTTCTTAGTTGCTGCGCAGAAAGAACCCAAATAAAAGTGACTTGTAGAGGAATGGGTTTATTTGGCTTATGGACTCAAGGGGAGACTCCATTCTGGCAGGGAAGATGATGGCATGAGCAGAGGGCTGGACATCACCTCTGCCACAGCACTGCAAACAGTGGCAGGAAGGTGTGCCAAATACTGGCAGGGGAAGCTGGCTTATAACCCCCCAAAGCCCGCCCCAACAACACAGCTCTAGTGAGGTTCTAATTCCCGAATTGCTATCAGCTGAGGATTGATCTATCAGAACACATTCATTTGTTTGTGGGGGACACCTGAATCAAACCATGACAATGGCTTTCCCTAATTCAGCCTGTTAAATAAAATCATACCTGCTCACTCTAATGTTACTTCCTCAAGAATCCTGGAAGCCTCCTTGTACTTCAGACATTTAAATTCCCCTTAGATGATACGAGCTGAGTGCCTGCGCGTAGCAGATATTTAAAAAAGAACAAAACTATTTCCTTTGCTTGACATCGTGTCCCAGCTTTCTTCATCATAGAACCCTCAAGATCCAAGCCATCATTATACTCGTTTTATAACCAGGGCTTGCCCTTTCACCTATACCCATAGTCTATGTGCTTAAGTAATTAAGGGTAATTGAACAAAACAAAATTTCCTGGCTTCAAGGGAAACACTTCTGGGATTCAAGGACTCTCAAAGGAGTGGGGGGGAGGTTAGTGGGTCTCATAGGTGGCAGTCAGTGTTTCAAAAAGTCACGCATGTAGTCAGTCCATGCAGGACAGTCTGTGTTCTAGACCATTTTATTTATTTTTAAACATTAATCTGTGTGTGCATATGGGTGTGCCAGGGTCCCTTGAAACTGCAAACAAATTCTTGTTCAGCTTTACATCGGTGGCTGGGGAACTGTAGCCCAAGTCAGAAGGCTTTGTAAGCAAACACCCTTAACCACTGAGCTATCTCCCCAGCCCCTTTCAGACCATTTTAAAAGTAATTCCTAACATGGATGCTCTCTCTGTGCCCTGCACAGCCACCCATGTGCACCCAGAAGTCAGGTCCCTGTTTGTGGAGTTGTCTTCCTCATGACCTGGAGTATAACTGCTGACAGGGCAGATCTTGTGAAAGAATCGCATGACTCACTGGTATTTATCAGGCAGGAAACCAGTTGGGCCATCTGGGGTGACATACCTTGCTGAATATCCCCAGGTATTATGAAGGCTCAGCCCTCTGTCACTTCAGGCTGCTCATTTGAGTCACAGCGAGCTTGGGAGGTGATGTCTATCAGCCATGTGATGGAGGGTGTGGGGCCCAAGAAGTCATTCTGCATTGCTGAGGAAATGGGAGTGATAGATGACGTCAGCATAGGAGGAAAGATGGGGTGCCCGCTCTCAAGTCTTTAGGCTGACACCATTACCCCCCAGGCTTTTGCCATATGAATAAACATCTTTTGAGGCATCTTTAACCTGTGAGCCATCTCCCCTGTCCTCATCATCTTTTCTCATTGATTAGTTAAAGCCTTTTATATATTAATGATGTAAGATTTGGGGAGTCTATGAGGGGTTCTTCCAGGCCTGTGATCCTCAACTTTTGTGTCTTTGTAACTGGAGACCTCAGCAGTCCCAGCCCAGCACAGAAGTCCTGAAGGCTTCCTGGAGAGCTGCTGGTCTTCAGTTCACGCTAAGCCTGAGGAGACTTGGTTCTGATGCCTATGAAGCATAGCTGAGCAGGATAGATGCAGGTGCCTGTGAAGGCACTCACCAGAACACAGCATAGGGAGCCAGGTGGGAGGAAGGGGGTTTCTTTCTGAGCTTCCTTACATAAAGCCCCCTCCGAGAGGGCCACCCACTCTGGGGCAAGGGCTCACTCTTGTGAAAGCACTTCCTCCATCAACCAATCCTTCCAGGAAGCAACCTCAGAGACCCACCCAGAGGAATGCCTGTGGATTCCTAACCCATCAAGTTGACAAGAGAACTTAACCATCACACACTGTAATGCTTCAGAAAAATCTCTATAAAGGAGACAGGAGAAATTGATACCCTGCTCTTAACATAATAAAATCATGTTAAGTCTTCATATTCTATTTGTGTCGGCACTACATACATGTAGATATAACTACTGCTTTTATTACGATATCAAAAACTGCATTTGAAAATAGAGTGGATAAAGACCAGTGTCTGGACTGGAGAGATGGCTCAGCAGTTAGAGGTGCTTACTTGCAAAACCTGATGGCCTGAGTTCAGTTCCCCAGTAGCCACATAAAGAGAGATACACAAAGTGGCACATGCATCTGGAGTTCATTGGTAGTGACAAGAAGCCCTGGTGTGCCAATTCTCCTCTCCCTCTCTCCCTCTCTCCCCCTCTCTCTTTCTCTGCTTGCAAATAAAATATTTTTTAAAGATAGATGCTTATAAAGAGAATCTTCAAAGCTGGAGAAATTGCTCAGTGGTTAAAGGTGCTCTAGAGGCCTGTTGAAAAAGCACCTTTAGCCACTGAGCCACGTAAAGCTAGATGTAAAAGAGGCTTATATGTCTGTCATCTGAACACACTGACAGGACTGGGCAGTGGATCCAGGGCCAGCTAGACTGCTGTTCCCCAGAGCAAGCAAAACCAAGAGAGACTGTTACAAATAAGATGGAAGGAGAGGACTAGAGGTTGTCCTCTGACATCCATGTATGTACTATAGTGTGTGCCCAAACACACACACACACACACACACACACACACACACACACACGCACGCACATACACATAAATAAGTAGGATATAGTGCTGCCTTAGGACATGGACGAAGGAGAAGTATTTAGTTAGGAAAGAGGTATTAGTTCTCTATACTGCTAGGGTTTGCATCAGTGTCTGCTGGGTTACTTCGGAGGTCATTGTACACTAACACTCTGGTTCATCCACGGAGCTGGGTGGATAGCAGCTTGGGACAGTGGTAAGCCGACGGGCATAGCCACCCTGGTGGGTCATTCTAGGGAGTTGGCGGAAGCTTTGAGAGAGGTAGGTCTACAGGTCATCAAAGGGGTGCCCTGCAGGGGAGATAACGTGACCCTGACTCCTTGCTCTTCCTCTCTTTGGTTCCTCAGAAATGAGGTGAACACTGATGTCACCATCTGCTCCCTCCCTCCCACCGTGATGTTCACTCCACCCCAGTCACAACAGCTAAGAAGCCAACCAGCCCAAGGATGGATCCCCCCCCAAACTGTGGGAAAAATAGACCTTATTTTCTTCTTATAAGTTGCTTATCTCTGGCATTCGTTATAGTGGTAGAAAGCCGAGAACAACAACAGAAACACATCCCACCAACAACCTTTCATCTGGACATAGAGCTCTTATGATCTCATTAGATTTTTAAAAAAATTCCAGATAAGGTCTCACTCGAGCCCAGGCTGACCTAGAATTCACAATGTAGGTCCAGGCTGGCCTCGAGCTCACATCACTCCTCTTACCTCTGCCTCCAGAGTGCTGGGATTAAAGGTATGCACCACCATGCTAGAGCTCCTATATTGAGTAATCCTTTGCCATTGACTTCTTCAGTTGTCTTTTGAACAAAAGAGACATCCATGATCACTTTCCCCCCATCAATATAGAGATGTAGGGTGACCATGTTAGGGTAGGATCATTTAAGTTTTTGTTTTTAAATCATGCTCTAAAAGATCTTAGGGACTAGTTTCAGAAGGAGGACTCAAGAGAACTGAGGTTCCATCTTAAAATGCTCCCAGCCCAATCTCCTAAATGACAATGCCATCATCAAGATAATGATTATCTAGATGAGAAAAAACTTGTGTGTGTTGTTATCTGGGTGAATGTTTTCCTGGGAACTACCTTAGTGGTTCAGTCCCATTTCATTGCTAAATCAAATCAACTCAACAAGATTAAACAGAAGCACTGGGGAGATGACTCGGAGATTAAAGGTGCTTGCTTGCAAAGCCTGCCTGCCTGGGTTTGATGCTCCAGTACTCAAAAGCCAGATGCAAAAAGTGACACATGCATCTGGAGTTTGTCTGTATTGGTAAGAGGCTCTGGTGTGCCCTACTCTCTCTCTCTCTTTTTCTCTCACAAATAAATAAAAATGTCTTTCTTTAAAAGATTAAGCAGCAATAAAATGAATGCAGTTGAAGAGTAGCAGTCCTGCATTGTACCAGAGAAGATCAGATATGGTCTTTGTTTAATAATATGGCTTTTCTTTTGAAAATAGTGTGATGTTGGCTCCACTGGTTAGAAGTTCATGGGTATCAACATGCAGACCTGAAGCTTTGCTAGCACCTTTGAAAAGATCATTTATTATTAATTTGTGTGTGTGTGTCAAACACCAAACACTTGTTCCACTTTTTGCATTTGGTTTCATACAGGTGCTGAGGAATCAAACCCAGACCAGCAGGCTTTGCAAACTGGCACCTTCAACCACGCAACCATTTCTCCAGCCTTGCTAACATGTTTTTGTCCTTTGCAAACTATATAAACACATATCACTTCTTGATACTGTGAATATTTTTGCATGAATGTGTGTGGTGTGCATAAATATGTTTGTATATATGTGGGTACACATGTGTTGGTGGGTGACCCTGTGTGTGGAGATCAGAAGTCAGTATGGAATGTCTTCCTCCATTCACCTTATTTTTTGAGATAGGTTCTCTTGCTGAACCTGGAACTGACTGATTCAGCTATCTATGTAGACTAGCTACATAGCAAGCCTTCAGGATTCTCCTGTCTTCATCTCCTCACTGCTGGATTACAGACTGACACCATTGTATGTATGTGACTTTTATGTGGGTGTTGGGGATCCAAACCAACTCAGGTCCTCATGCTTGAAGAGAAAGCATCTTATCAGCTGAGTCATCTCTCCAGTCCCTGAAAACATCTTATAAAAGATATAATTAAGACAGGAAAAAATAAATCCAGATTAGGATGTGGTTTTATGTAGAACACAGAAGCCTCATGATTTAGTCTGTAGCTGACCATCGAGGTAGTAAATGGCCCTTTGGTGACATTCTGAGGGAGGGTAATCTCCTAGGCAGAAGAGACATGGGGACAGAGCTGAGGACCCCACAGGACAAGATCAACTTGATTAACACCTTTAGATCAGTAATTGGCTCCTCTCAGTTCCACTTTGCGAATGATTGGTGCCTTTATGTAGTATTTAATGACATTTTTGGATGGTTAGATGAAAAAAAAAAAAAAGAATAGAAATCGCCAAACCTAAAAATGTTTTAAAAACTAATTTGTTGACAATGTTCATAAATATAAACAACATACCATGATCGTAATTCCCTCCCACCATTCTCCCTTTCCTTTCTCCCAAATCCCCCCCCCACTGAATCCCTTCTTTCCAATGAGTCTCTCTTCTGTTTTGATGCTATCATTTTTTCTCCTCATTATGCAGCTAAAAATGTTTTTTTGGAAGCTGCTGTTTCAAATACCTCAAAATCTCTCTCTTTTATATACATATATGCGGCACGCTCCTCGACCAGTGAGAAAGAACGACCACCACTCGAAGATCCTTCCCAGATCACACTTTAATGGAGAGCCTTTGATTGAAGGGGGTGCAAGAAGCGAAGGGGTGAGCGCTAAGAGGCAGCTGCTTTCATAGAAAAAAAGGACACGGATTGTCCCATGATTGGCTGGCTCCTGCTTGCCACCCCCAGACGCCACGGGATTGGCTAGGATCAGGAGATCAAGCATGCGCAAAAGCTTATGACCTCCTTGCTAACAAAGTAGTCTTCCATCCAAGCATTGCCTAATCCCAAGTGCTGGGATTAAAGGCGTGCGCCACCACACCCGGCTCCCTGCACATATATGTGTGTACATGTATTTATATATATTTTGTGTGTGTTCATGTGTGTGTGTGTGTGTACATGAGTGTTTGTCTGGCCTCTACACACATCTGCACAGTGTACTTTCTTAGCCCTCCTTCCTCTGAGTATTTCCTTGAGACAGGGTCTCTCCCTCAACCCTGAGCTGCAGTTTGTCAGTGAGCCCCAGCCATTCTTTGGTCTCTGCCTTTCACTGACATACATAACATCCAGCTTTTTACATGGTTTCTGGAGAGTTGAACTTCGTGGTCTTCAGCCTGAGGGGCCTTCATGCTTAAAGTGACAAATGCTGTTAGTGGCTGAGCCATCTTTCCCACCCTCAAGTTCAATGTTTTAACTTGATAAAATGTCCAATACTTTTGTCACTACTCTAGGTACAGTTATGTTGGGTTTGGGAATCAGAATATGTGGCATGGAATTCTATGAGGAAATGGATGAAGTCTTCAAGACCCTAAGAAGACACCACAGGCGTGCTGTTACAGCTGAACCTATAATGCTTTCAGTCCCTCAGTCAGCCAGGACTAACTGAGATTCTCTGAGGCATGTGGAACTTGAGTTTGATGTTCTGCAAACCCAAAAGAGAAATTAAACGTGGTGACTTCTTTCTGAAAATCTGTACTCCAGTTGGAAAATAAAGCAGGTACAAAAAAGGATTCCTGCTCGAGTTGAGCTGGATGCTTCCTCCCTGCCAACTAGCTGTCAAGATGCTGAAGAGACCTATGCAGCCTGGGGGGGGGGGAGAACAGTCATTGACAGTCTTAACCCGTAGTGGAGCCTAAAAGATCTCCAGCTGGTTATCCAGGCCAAATGTGCCAACTTGGTGCAATGGTGGCATGTCTGTTATGGGGGAAACCAACTGCTCTCTGATTGGATTTGAGGGTCACTCCATGGGAGGGAGATCCTGCTCTGTACTGAAAAATTAGTCAAAAGCGTATGGCTGAGGAGGTCATAAGCCTTAAGGTGGAAATGGAAATTACCATTATAGCCTGGCTAAATGGACATATTATGTCCACAAAACTGTCCTTTAAACACTTACGTTTATGCCCATCTATTAATGCCAACCTCACTTCTGGTTAGAGAAAATTCTGTTTTCAGATGGCAATGACCACTGGGGTGACTCAAATCTCACCAAAGTGCTGAGAAGAAGTGACAGTGGGGTGTTCAGTACTAAGTGAGACATCTCTACCACACCTTCCAAGGCTCAGGGACCATTTCTGAAGAGGTGGAGGAAAGAATGTAAGAGCCAAAGGAAAGGGAGGAACGCTTACAATAGTGTCTTCCAGACACAAAGTGGCTTTGATATTCCTGATCTCACAGTGGTGGACGCTACCTACACAAGATCTGTATAATAGGAGGAAAAAATGATATCAAAATAGAAGTGAGACTAATTGGAATTCAGTGGAGGTGAGGGGGGGGATAAAGGTAAACCGTCAGGGATTATGATCATGGTATATTATCTATTTTATGGAAGTTGTCAATGAAAAGTTAAACTAATTTTAAAGCAGTTTGTTTGGGCCATCTTGAATGGTAAAGATAGTGTGAACTGTAGGAATTAAGGAGAGTGAGAAGGTCGGCTTCAGTGACCATAGTAAGGTTGGGCCTGAATGGCGTCTAGGGTAGAACCTCAATCCCAGGAGGGAACATACTTGCTCATATAGAAACACTTAGTACAACTGAGAAGGGTTGTCTTTTCCTATTATTCAAATTATGATAATAGAATGGAAGTCCTGAAAGCCCAAATGTTTATTCATCATCTTGGCCAAAGTCCATGTTAGAAGACTAAAGGGTAAGTTAACAACCACGGCCAATTCAATGATTTAATTTCACTGTATTAAAGCTCAAGGTTGCCAAATGATCTCATTACCAAATTATATCCTAAGGTCATCCTGGGAAAATAGGCTATTTGATGCCAGACAATCTATCCCTATGGGTGATTCCTAGCCAATGATATTTTTGTATTTGCAAAGTACCTGTGTTTTATTCCAATCTCCCAGCACCCACACTCTGTGCTCTTGTAGAATTCTAGAATTTACCTGACCTAGAATGACAAAGCCTGAGGTTGAGCAGTACCATATCAAACAAAGTCCCCTGTAAGTGGCAGCTAGTCATAGTTGGAAAAGCATTTTTTGTAATAGGCTTTGTGAAGAAGAACTTAACTTTCTAAAAATATATGGGAACAGGGTGATTTTTAGGGCTTATTGCAAACGTCTTCCATATATTATTCCGATCACGGCTTATTAAAACACTATAGTAGGGCTGGGAGATGGCTCAGCCCTACTGTAGGCACTTGCTTGCAAAGTCCACTATTCCCCAGAACCCAAGTATAGCCAGACGCACAAAGTGGAATATGTGTCTGAAGTTCTCCTGCAGAGGCATATTCTCTCTCTTTCTCTTGCTTACTCTTGCTCTCAAACAAACATTTAATAAAACACTGCAGGGGCTGGAGAGATCTATCAGCAGTTAAGGCACTTGCCCACAAAGACTAATGACCCAGGTTTGATTCCCAGTGCCCACATAAAGCCAGATGATTCTGGAATTTTTTTACAGCAGCTGGAGGCCCTGGTGTGCCCATTCTCTCTCTCTCTCTCTCTCTCTCTCTCTCTCTCTCTCTCTCCTTGACAATAACTATTTTCAAGAAATAGTTTAAATATTTGAATAATTTTAAACATTAAAAAATCACAGTAATGAGATAACATTATAGTTAATAAGGCATGAAAATACAGAAATGTTTTTGGCTTTCAGCCTTCATGTTTGAAGGCCTATTTTTTTCTAATGGTAGAACCTTTTAGAAGCAGAGGGTCAAGTTTCCTCTTAAAAGAGAAAGTATACTAGCTCTATCAAGGTAAAAAAAAATACCCCAACACAAAGTAGCCTTACCGTGCCAGGGACAGGTGAGCAACTCCAGAATGGATAGTATAAATGGATATTACAGGAACCCCAAAGGGTAGATCTAGGCCAAGAGAAATCTATACCTTGGAGGGAGATGGAGACATGAACGTATTCATAAGTTGGAGCTCTTCAAAGAAAGGCCCTGGAGTGTAAAGTATCATGAAACTGATCCAAGTGGCCACCGTGTCAACAAATAAATGTGAATTGAATCGACTATTCTGTAAAAGGTACCTTAACCCTCCACGGTCCTTCTAAATTTCCCAAGTGAAGGAGAGCGACATTGTGCATTGGTTATGTAACTCACGGGTATCACAACACAAATATATCTCAGAAGCATCAATCAGGACCCTGTGATTTCACTCTCGGCCTGTGTCTTCTCGTGGTGGTGTGGTTGTGGGCTTGGAGTCCTGGAGTCCTCCATACAAGCTCAGGAGTCCAGACTGACTCTTCCACTTCTACAGCTCAGAGCCTTTCTTAGAGAGTTTTAAAGGGAGTTGGGTAAAAATCCAGGTGCTTCCATCAGGGTACCCCAGTTCAGTATTCTGCAACACTGTGGTATATATTTTTTAAAATATTAATTTCTGAGAACAGGGTCTTGCTATGTATCCCAGGTTGACCTTGAACTCCTGGGCTTGAATTGATCTTCCTACCTCTGGCTCTAGAGTAGCTGAAAGTACAAATGTGCATCTCTGTGTCCAGGTATTGCCTTGCCATTTGACCTTGGGAAGGTCACTTCTTTCATCATTAGTTTGCTGGTCTAAAATCACCTGCTGTTATTAACCAGTCCCTCGAAGCATCATGTGACTACAGTACTTGCTAGGTAGGGGACCCTTAGAGGTGTCCCTTTGCTTTTGAGGAGTTGAGATATCAAAGAACATCTTAGAGATTTTGAGGTAAGATCCAAGGAGAGTTACTTTAATACTCTAAAATTTAGTCTTCTTTAAAATTGGAATAATGATTCCTCCTTTCCAAGGCTGCTGCAAAGATGAAGGAGAGTGAACAGGAATGTCTGGGCTGTGGTGAAAGCTCAGAAAATGGTGGTGCTTTGAATTTTTACCTCTATGAACTACTTGATGCCAGGGTGTCGAGCATTATTCCCAGAGGGAAATGGCACAGATTGCATAGCTATCGGTCCTAAGGCATCAGGAGGGCAGACCTAGCATAAAGGTCTCTTTTGTGATGTATGTAGACCATCAGCTATGAAATGTCAGGATAACTTACTAATGGGCTCTGGCTGAGGCCCATTCCTTTACCCAGGTGTTGGATGTCGCCTTTCTGATGTCTCTCAGGTAGGCTTTGCAGGGAGTTCTGACATGTGATACCCAAGGTTTCTGCAGGTGGTCAGGACCAGCTCTGCCAGCCTTCCAAGTAGTGCTGTGATGCTAACAGAACGAAGCTTCTATTTTTCAGCTCAGTATTTCCCTTGATCATTTCTTTTTCAGCAACTTTTTGCCACCACTGTGTCTGGTAGGTCTTGGTCCTGCTGCTCTGTACACACACACACACACACACACACACACACACACACACACACACACACACACATATATATATACCACACTGGGGAAACTTCTGAGTGCTTCCTCTTTCTTCCAGAAAAACAGAGCAGCACACAGGTTGATGTCCCCCTTGGCCACTTCCCCCATCACACAGGTGCCCTAAGTTTTAGATCCTTATAAGATGCGACATCCTAAGAAAGGCTTTCATATTTCAGGCAGCAGTGGGTTGACTTCAAGTCATTCACTGTTTTGGAAACTTGGATTTATTATTGGCATTCACAAATGAGCAATCTTTTGTAATGTTTCCAGTTTTAAAAATGTTTTAAATTTATTTATCAAATTTGAGAGAGAGAGAGTATGTGTGTGAGAGAAAGAGGCAGATAGAGAGAGAGAAAGAATGGGCACACCAGAGCCTCCAGCCACTGCAAACAAACTCCAGACACATGTGCCACCTTGTGCATCTGGCTTTACGTGGGTCCTGGGGAAT
The DNA here is from genome assembly GCA_004024765.1 of Zapus hudsonius. Classification (NCBI taxonomy): domain Eukaryota; kingdom Metazoa; phylum Chordata; class Mammalia; order Rodentia; family Dipodidae; genus Zapus; species Zapus hudsonius. The sequence goes on from PVHP010016476.1 coordinate 14,951, forward strand.
AGAACTCGGGTCCTTCTGCTTTGCAGGCAAATGCCTTAACCTCTAGGCCATCTCTCTAGTCCTGCTTCCAGTTTTCCCAGTTTCTTTGGCACCTCCTGTTAGGCATTGTCCTCAAAGGGTTGATTAGCCCTCACGTGGTGGTGGTGGTGGGGATTTGCACTGAGAGCAGAGAGCTACAGTGGGGATGCATCATCCAGAGAGACAGCTCGGGGCTGGGCTGGGGTGGCTACTTCCAGCCACTGACTGTTCTCTCTTCATGGTGGGAGAGGAGATCTGGCTTTGCAGAGGACCAAGGCAGGGGCCTGGGTTTGGGAGCACAAGAGCGCTACCTGAGGGTTTTGTGTATATTCTTTCCCTCAGGACTTTCCAAGAAGATTTGTTTTTCCCCCAATAAGCTCAGAAGTTCATCCTTGCTTGGAATGCTTTTTTAATTTACAAAAATATTTTATTTATTTATTTGCTGAGAGAGAGAGAGAGAGAGAGAGAGAGAGAGAGAGAGAGAGAGAGAGAGAGAGAGAGAATACCCCAGGGCCTCCAGCCACAGCAAACAGATTCCAGATGCATTCACCACTTTGCACATCTGGCTTTGTGTGGGGAATCCGACCTGAGTTGTTAGGCTTTGCAAGAGTCTTAACTGCTAAGCCATCTCTCCAGCCCTTAGAACACTCATGTCTAACCCAGGGAAGAAAAGTATCAGTTATTGTATGTGTGACTTTTGTTCTCAGTGAAAGGCAATAGTGTAAGTCACTATGAAGCTAGGATAGAGCCCAGTAGTTAGCAAGAGGAGGCAGCGTGTCTCCCTCCGCTCCACAGAGATGTAGTGATGACACATGGAGTCCAATCATAGTTATCTGTTTATTCATCATATAATAATTCATTCACCAATCAATTCTCGTGTAAATAAGCAATTTACAAATCCATAGATTTGTATGTTTCTTACCACTATTCTTTTAAAGTATTTCTGTGATGGATTGAAAAGAAATCTAAAAAGTAATTTTAAAGATCTTTTGTTCGGATGCATTAGGGTTTAAAAGAGAAGATTGACCAGGTCCGGTGTGAGCATCTTTAATCCCAGGCTGGAGTAGGAGAAGCATCATGAGTTCAAAGCCAACCAGAGCTTCTGAGTGAATTCCAGGTCAGCCTGGGCTAGAATGAAACCCTGCTTCAAACAGATGAAAAAAAAAATCAAACAAAATGAGAAGTGTTTGATTGGCCTGCTTTATTCAAGGGACCCCACCCTATGCAACAAAGTAACACATACATTGAAATGTGTGTATGATGTGTGTGTGTGTTTATGCCAGCTCACACGTGTGCAGGTCATAGTATAATTTCAGGTGTCATTCCTTGCCTTACACCTCTCTCAGGGGCTCTGTCTTCGCTGTTCCCTGCCGGGTTTGCCTGGGTAGCTGGCCTGTGAGCTTCTGGGTGATTCTCTTGTCTCTGCCCCCCTTCTCACAACAGGTGCCCTGGGATTAAACCTGCCCATCATGGCACCTGGCTTTTATGTGGGTTCCAGAGATCTGAACTCACACACTCATGTTTGTGTGGCAAATACTTTATCCACTGAGCTGTCTCCCCAGCCAGGAACACAAACTAAATGGCTAACACAATATACATTCCGAGTTCTGGAGTTCTGTCACGATGCTGTCACACTCCTGAAAGCTTTAGAGAGGTCCGTGTTCCTTCTCCTTCCTGATGCTCCCCAGCAACCTCTGAGGTTCACTCTGCCTCTGCCCCTGCCATGCCACATTCTCTCCCTGTATCTGAGCGTCCATTCCCAAATTTCCCTTCGCAGCCAAGAACTCTGAGTGCACACAATCTCAAAGCAAACAAATTCATTATCTAAATCTTTCCAGAAGATTCCCAGGAGAGACTGAACCCAGGGCCAATTAACTTCAGAAGAGTAACTGCTATTAAGAACAGTCACTATGACAGGGCATTAAATATTGACTACCCTTTGGGTTATAAATATTTTATAGGAATGGCAGGATGTAACTCGCACCAGGAAATTGTGGAATTTCATTCACAGGTGTGTAGTACTATGAAAGGGAAATTCAAATTCTTTTAAAAATTGTAATTCAGAGGATTTTAGGGAAAGTAGAAGAGTTCAAATATCTATCTTTCTTTCTAGCTTTCTTTCCTTTTTTTGGCTCTGGAAACAGTTCCCCAATTTTGCATATGTCTGTAGATTTAAAAGAAATCCTCTCATTTAGTATGAATTTGTTTCTTTTTCTCAGTTTAATCACTTTATAAACCAATGAGCAGCCTTGAGTTAATTTCTACTGCAAATAGAAGTGGCCTAGGATTCCCATCGTAAGTGTGGTGCGAGGTCCCTCTCGTGGCCAATTGTAGAAACGACGACCTCTCCATTCTGGCAGCTTCACTGGGATCAGATTCAGTAGTTAGCCTGGGGCCCCTTAAATTGTCAGAAGTCATAATATCAGGGTTGGGATCCTGAAAGTCACAGGTTAGGAAAACAGCTGAGAAGTTAGTTTTATCCCACAGCTTCAGAGTTGTATTAAAAAGTGTTGCTTCTCCAGCTGGAGAGATGGCTCAGCAGCTAAGGTACTTACCTGCAAAACCTAATGATCCTGGATCGGTTCCCCAGTACCCACTTCAAGCCAGATGCACAAAGTGGCTCGTGCCTCTGGAGTTCCTTTGCAGTGGCTGGAGGTCCTGGCGTGCCCAGTCTCTCTGTCTCGCTTCTATTTTCCCTTCCTGCAAATAAATAAATAAACAATATATATATATTTTTAAAAAGTGTCGCTTCTCTGTATAATAGAGCTGTTCATTAGTAAAAAGTGTGAGCCAGGCATGTAATTTAAATTTTTCTAGTGATTACATTAAAAAAGTAAAAACAATGATGAGTTTTGGGTTTCATCTCAATTGGAGAATATTTCCTTAGTAGTATTCTTGAGGCCCTGGTTCTATTCCCCAGCATACAACAACAAAACAAATGAAACTAATTGAAAATATGTGGTTTTAATTCAATTCAAAATAGTACCCCTTCAGTACCCTGTCATTATAAAAAATGGGTAATAGGCTTTACAGTCTTTTGTTGTACAGCCTTCAAGTCCAGCCTGTGGTTTCCCCACGTGGCTCACCTCGGTAGGGGGTGACCCCATTTCAGGCACTAAGTACCAAGAAGTCCTTAGTCATATCAGACAGTGTAACAATTACCACTGGGCTGGAGAGATGGCTCAGTGGTTAAAGACTAACCACAGGCAAGGACAGGACATGAGACATTTCACATTAACTGCTTCACAATTTACCCACAGCTCAGGGACCCTCTCCCCACTGGTCCAAAATCCATCTAGAAACGGACCTTCACACATAAGTAAGTTGGCTTCCATGGACCTCAAGGTTGACTTTGTATCATTGCCGGCAGAGCAGGAGGTTGGCTTAGGGATCTTGAAGGAGGTTGGACATCACACAAGCAGACCTTCATGAAGTCTAGCTATTGGCCCCGCAGTTCCAAGACATAGCTTCTATGTGAGGTTCTTCTGATTTCTTAGTATCCTCGTCACCCAACTTTGTCCCTAGGTCTGCCTATAACCAGGAAAACAAAAGTAAGTCAAGGTCATTTAAAATGAATATTCTCTTTGAAGGCTCTCAGATAGACCTGAATTTTCTCCTGAAATAAGATATAGAATGTGAACATTTTTAAGCTGGGCCTTGAAGACCAAGAAAGATGCCAAAAGATTCGTTGAGAAGGGGCTTCTTTGCGGAAATGTGTTCCAACTGGTAATTCTCTGAGAGTGAAGGGAGGGACCACTTGTTTATCTGTGAAATAACTATTTATGGTGAAGAAGAGACCTGGATGTGGGTGGTGAGCGGATGTGATACACTATGGCCCTCTAGAGGTGTTTGTATATATTTGTGAAAGTTTGTAAGTCCATAGAATCTTCTGGATTCTATTGATATCTCTTATAGGACAAGGACTTTGCTTGATCCTGGAGATAGTAGGAATAAAAAAAATGCGGATCTTGCAATCCAGAAAATGAGATCATCATAAGCTATGTTGATTACAATAATGGCTCTGCTGAGAAAGCTTGGTGAGTGTGTTGGGTTCCATGGGGAAATACAGACAGGGAACACAGTCCTTGAGGGAGAACCGGACAGAACTCATGAAACTCAGAGACTGTTATAAGGCATGTGGGCCACAGTTAAGTTCCCAGTAATATGATGGATAGTGATAGGATGTGTGCGAAAACAGACGTTCAAAAATTGAGACGACGCCAATTACTCTCTCATTGAGGGACAAACCACCAAAAAAAAGCAGTTCATGGAAGGAAAAGGTTTATTTCAGCTTCCAGTTTGTAGGCGAAATTTCATCATGGTGGAGAAAACACAGCAGGAGCAGACCACTGGTCATCACCTCTTGTCATATCAGCTGGGAGGAAGCAGCAAGGTGAGCTGAACACCCAGGAGGGTTATTCTAATAAACCTCAAGATCCACCCCAGTGATACTCCCCAAATACGCCATACTGAGGATTGACTAGGAGGCTTAATCACACACCTATGTGGATGTGGGGGACACTTCACATTCAAACCGCCACACCAGATACATTAGTCATGTAATGCTATAAACTTTCAGAATCAGATATGCAAAATTGCAAGGTTTTGATAACTAAACTTAGTTATAATACAGAGGGGCAAAAGCCTGGTTCCTTATATGTGAATTCTACTATAGGTTGATTCAAAGATTCATCTCGTTCAGACAGAGTCATATTCAGCTCATTATTCTAGATGGTGCTCTCTATTCAGGGTCTATATTAGGATGTAAGTTTTGCATCCCAGTCCCAAAAGCCCCCTGGTGGGGCATGGCATTCCTATGTCCCCTGAGTGCCCAGGTATGCTAAGATGGTGTTATTTCCTCTCTTGGATTCCATAACTCCTGACTCCAGGGAGAGCTGCTTTCTCTGTGGAGCTTGCACCTTGTGCATCTGGCTTTATGTGGGTCCTGGGGAATCAAACTCTGCTCCTTCAGCATTGCAGGCAAATGCATTAACCATTAAGCCATCTCTCCACCCCCAAACCCAACTTTCAAAAGCTGGGCAGATGGTATGGCTCTCAACTCAATCTAGCCTCTTACCTTGTTCTCAAATCTTTCTCTCTCATTCCAAATCAGAGCTTCTTTTACTTCATTGGTGTGGTGCTGGAGCCCAAGAGAACTAAGTCCTCCCTGACATTCTCCTTTCCATGGTTTTCTGCCTTATTTTTGCTGCTAATTCTGGTAACATCAAGACTAGTTGGGGGTGGGGTGGGTAGGCATACTGAGCATATCTTAAAAAATGCACATGAAGTGTGGAAATCACATCCAATAATACATATTCCAAAGTACAAACTCCATACTCGGTTCATGAGACAATGGGATTCTAAAAAAGATCTAGAGGGCTCAGCAGTTAAAGGCACTTGCTTGCAAAGCCTGATGGTCCAGGTTCAATTCCCCAGCACTCACATAAAGCCAGATGCACAAAGTGGCACATGTGTCTGGAGTTCGTTTGCAGTGGCAGAAAGCTCTGGTTTGCCCATCCTCTCTCTCAAACAGATAAGTAATTATTTCAAAAAGGACCCATTGTGGTGGATGATGGATAAGAGGTGGACAGGCAAGAGAGCTGATTGGGATGGAGGTATGAGTGTGGAAGGACAGCGAGGGTCGAGAGTTTCACTCAGGAGACAGGGACCTTGATGCAGTTAGTGTCTTATTGCTGGTGAAAAGACTCTACCGAGAACAGTTTAGGGGAGGAATGGGTTTATTTTGGCTTACAGACTTGAGGGAAAACTCCATCCTGGCAGGGAAATCGATGGCATGAGCAGAGGGTGGACATCACCTCCGCCACAGCACTGCAAACAGTGGCAGGAAGGTGTGCCAAAGACTGGCAAGGGGAAGCTGGCTTATAACCCCATAAGCCCACCCCCAACAACACAGCTCCAACAAGGTTCCAATTCCCAAACTGCCATCAGATGGGGATCAGGCATTTAGAACATGTTTATGGGGGGACACCTGGCTCAGACCAGCACAGGAACTGACAGGAGCTGAGCCAGGTGTTGTGGGGGTGGAGGTGGGGGGGGGACTCAGGATAGGTAGAATGTGTGTTCTATGGATGACTTTTTACCATGAGTCCAAAAAACAATTTTCACTCCTTTTTCTATTGCTTCACTTAAGATAGTTGAGGTTGGAAACACATTATACACTTTATTTCTTGGATAGTGAAACTTTAACTTTGAATAAATGTCCATACCCTTGACAATACAATACAATAAAAGCATGCAGTATCTTATAGGGACATCATACGCACCCACATATGCACAGACTCACTTCCCCCAGCCCCCCGCATCCATAATGTCTGATGGGTCAACCTGATTGTCTCCTCTAAGTGTGCTGTCACTTAGAGACAGCGATTATGTCACTCATTAGCAATAAACGCCGAGGGAGCCATCACTGACAGGAAGTTGAAGAGTCCCCAGGGAAACACATTGTTCATCTAGTTCCATGAGATATAAATATGTCTCTGGCAAGGCATGCATATATGCTTTATTACTTATTACCACATAAAAATGTATCCCTAAGGTAGGTTGCATGTCCTGATGATGGATTCCAGGACTCAACATTCATTCCTCAGAGGTACAGCTCAGTGACTCCACTCCTGAGGTGCCCAAGGACCTGAAAGGTGAGTCTTTTTTTTTTTAACTGCCAGCCCCCCTTTCCCTATCTTTTTCAAAGTGTGAGTTCATCCTTCTTTAACCAACATTCAGTGATGAGAGGGTGTGGGGCATCCTGTAACAGAGAGGCATTCATTCCTAGAAACGGGAATCCTGCTATCCTCTAGTAGGGGCCTGTTCGGTTGATTCTCTGTTGGAATGAACCCCACTTGGAACCGTGCCTGGTTCTTAGGCAGAGAATCTGCCCAATTCCGTTTCTATCCTCCAGCCACTTGGCCTTCTCTTGTGAGGAAATTAATGAGCTCTTTAGACCTTTTATGGGAACAGCAGAGGGGGTAGATTTGACAGAGAGAGAGAGAGAGAGAGAGAGAGAGAGAGAGGAGAGAAAGATCCCAGAGCAACAGAGGCAAGCCATCAGAAGCTCAGAAGCATCAGGAAAAGATTGACTTTAGATACAGGAATATTCTGAATTATCAAATGTATTTGCTTCTTTCCTCTTTGCTGTGACAAAAGAATAGCGGAGGAGGGGAGGGCAGCGGGGAATTGGGGATAACAACTCATTGTTTGCCCACTAAATATTGTAACTCATTATGGACAATAAAAAAAAAGAATAGACAAAAAGCAATTGAAGGGCTGGAGAGATGGCTCAGTGGTTAAGATGCTGGTTTGATTTCCTGGTACCCATGGTGCATATGCCTGGGGTTCATTTGTAGCAGCAAGGGGCCCTGGTGCATCCACCCCCCTCTTTCTTTCAAATAAATAAGTTAAAAATATTTTTTTTAAGTTTGCTACTTAGAGATGGGGTAGGAAGGTAGAAGCTTGGGTTCTAAGTGAGGGAATAGCTCTAGAAACTAGCACTGATAAGTTTTCTCTCCCAAGAGTGATTAAAGATGCTTGCTTGCAAAGCCTGATAGTCTGGGTTCAAATCTCCAGTACCTATGTAAAGCCAGATGCACAAAGCAGTGCATGCATCTGGAGTTTGTTTGCAGTGGCAAAAGCCCTGAATCACTCTTACTCTCTCTGTCTCACTATGAAATAAGTAAATAGAAGTATTTTAAATGATGACATCAAAATAGAACAATGACTATTTGAAAAAAGAGATTCAGTCGAGAAGGGAAGGGGTGGGACAAAGGAGGGATTGGAGGGATATATGATCTTGGTATATTGTGCTCATGTATGGAGGTTGTCAGTAAAAAGCTAAAAAGAAAGACCCCTGCCAATGTCACGATAACATTTCATACCCTTGGTTACAAATCTTCAATATATAAAGTCAACAAAAATACCTAGTGAGGATGGTCAGAAGACCAACAAGAAATGGAAAGGAAAAAGAGAGGCAGAAGCTGGCTATAAAGAGATACGGTGCCATCAGAACTCAGGGAACTGGGCAGAAGAGGGGGCAGAAAGAATGTAAGAGTCATGGTGGGGGAGAATAGCCAGAGACATTGCCCCCCTCAGCAACAACACACAAAGGGGGAAGAAAGAAAAAAGAAAAAACTGGCTCCCTCGGGTGCAGTTCAGAACCCCCTATCCTATGGACAGAGCCAGTGTGCAGACCGAGGAAGGACCCCACTGGGTAGGGGACAGAGAGAAGGGAAACGGGGACCATTCACAAGATTTGCTCATACAATGTATATATTTATTCATAATAAAGATATTTTAAAAAGACAAACAATATCTTTTAAATTTTTAAAGGGAAGAAAAATAGAAAAACACAGTGAATTTGGAGCTTGGTTCAAATAAATTTTCCTAAATAAAAGGAAAAAAAAAGAGGCAGGGTGTTCAGGGTGGTATAGGCAGACAACTGTTACCTAAGCCAGGGCTGGAAGCTCACCCCACAGAAAAGCCAAGGTCTGTGGGGAAGTGCTGTCAGAATGGAAGCTTCATTCAGCAGCCAAGAACACATGGACCTTCACCTCTTCTCCAGGAAGTTGAGAGTCCATAGATACAGTACAGGAATAATGAAGGAAGAGACAGGGCAACACAGGGGAGGAATATTCATGTCTTTTCAGCAAATCGGAGGAGATCTTCCAAGAACTTGAAGGTCACCCTTCTCACACCATTCATGGTCTAGTACTTCCTGTCATAGCATCAATTTGGTCATAGCCTTTGGCTTTGAAGGGGAAGGAGAGAGACAAGTGAAGCCTGTGCTACAGTTTTGGATAAAAAATTTTTAAAAATTTTTATCTATTTATTTGCAGGTAGAAAGAGAGATAGAGAAGAGAGACAGAGAGAGAATAGGCATGCCAAGGACTCCAGCTGCTGCAAATGAACTCCAAATGCACGTGCCACTCTGTGCATTTGGCTTTCTGTGTACGCTAGGGAATTGAACTCAGGTCATGAGGCTTTGCAGGCAAGCATCTTGGTTAAGTTTTGTTGTCAACTTGACCTGTTTAGAAATCTTGGGTGGGTCTCTGAGGTTGTTTACAGGAAGGCAGCCCTCTCAGGAGGTAAGGAAGCTCAGGGGAGCTAGACACAAACATCCCTTCCTGGGAGAGCAGAGCAGGAAGGAAATTCCAGAGATTGAGGAAGTCAACAAGTCTGGGAAAGGGTTGCAAGAGGACACCCTAAGGCTATATAAAGGGGAAGTAAATCTGTCTCTCCTTCTGCCTGGCTGCTGGTGCTTGTCCTGACTTGGACGTGCATCCATCCGGCTCATCTATCCCTTAGTTGGCATTGGAACGAAGTTTCCTCAGCCTTCCAGCCTGGACTGAAGTCCAGTGGCTCTTCAGGAAGCCTTCAGGCCTTCAGTGTTGGGTTGGGATTGCTGAGGCCTCCAGCCAGGTGGACTGAGAGGCTACTGGTTCTTTGACTCTGGGGCTTGCAGACTGCTATTGTGGGACTGCCGTGAGCTAATCCAATAAATCCCCCTTTTACTACAATTCATTCTCTTGGTTCTGTTCCTCTTGAGAACCCTGGCTAATACACCACCTGAGCCATCTCTCCAGACCGGGGAAAATATCAAACATTCAACATGTTGGTTTACAGAGCTATGAGGAATCTGACCCAAGGTGAGGCAACGAAGGAGACAAAGATGGTGAGCCTTTTCATCCCATTCACCCATCTGCAGGTCAAGTGATATTTGGCAAAGGTGGTCTTCAAGTTCCTGAAAAGTTATCGAGGCAAATGCTATTGCAACCCACAAGACAGAGGTGATGTCTGAAACACAGTTTGTGGGAGACCCATAATGCATTGCTCAGCGATGTGAGCTCCCAAATGAACAACTTTTTTTTTTTTTGGTGCTGGGACAGAACCCAGGTCCTCATGATCCTGTGACTCCCTGAAAAACAGAAGGGTGTCTGCTATTTTCCTTCTCTAGTAGGATTCCCCTTTATCCACACCATCTTGCTTTTCCTTCTGAATTGCATTTGATCCTTCCCACTGTACCCTGAGGACTCACATTGCTGTCAGAACAGTGCCCTGTGGAGTAAAGTTTCTTTTTAAATTAATTAATGAGAGAGAAAGAGAGAGAGAGAGAGAGAGAGAGAATGGGCAAGTCAGGGCCTTGAACCACTGCAAACAAAATGCATCTGGCTTTCCATGCTTACTGGGGAATCAAACCTGGGTTTGAAAGCAAGTGCCTTTAGCCACTGAGCCATCTCTCCAGCCTGGTGTAAAGTTTTTAGTACTCCCCCCCCCCCATGAAAATCTTCCTCTCAAGATTTGTCCTTTCTCTCATCAAAGCTGTGGAAGGAGTTGAAAAAAGAAAGTGAACGTGGAGATCCCAGCATCTTTTTAACTTCTATTTCCCTGACTGAAGGGGTTGTTGTTGGGTCTATCTGTTCTCCCCATGTTGAAATATGACAAGAAGGCAGGTTTAAGAGCATCTCCATCCTGGCTTTGAATAGTATATCACAGAGTGGAGGCTTTTGTTTTCGAATGGTAGAAGTAGTGGAAATCTACATAGTTCATTCCCCCAAGTCAGGACACACGGCGAAGAGATTCAAAAGAGACCATCCTTTCTGGGAATGGGGTCTAGAGAGATCTGTCCTTTCAGCCAGACTTAGGAACTGTTTTTTTTCCCTTGCTATCCTCCCCTATCCTTCTTGGTCTTGAATTCTAGTTTACATCCTAATTACCCAGGGAAGTAGTTAACCATGGAGATTTTCAGGTTCCTCCCAGAAAATGAATCAGTAGGCACAGGGAGGGGCCCCTGCCCCAGAATCTCTAAATTTATAGTCAACTCAAGTGATTCTGTTGAAACTAATTCTTGGGCCTGTCTTACTTTGAGAAATCTCCTATCCAGTTATTCTCAGCCCTACCATTTAGAACTGCCCGGGAGCTTTTTAAAATAAAAAAAACCTCCCCATGGATGTCTGTGCTCCACCCCAGATCAATGACACTAGAGTGTTGGAGGGGAGGGGAGAGCTTGGGAACTGTACTTGTTAAGCTACCAGACAGTGCTCAGGAGCAGTCAGGGAAGGGAGGATCCCAGCTGTACAACCGAAGGTCTAAGGCAATGTTGATATTCAATTGCAAGCATGGTGTTTACTCACAAGGTGTTTATTTAATAATTCTAGGAGCCTGGTATAATTACTTCACTTTGTAGATGAAAGAAAACTGAGGTTCAGAAAAGTCATACAATTAATGTGAGGACATGGTTAGTATTGGATATCGCTTATTGCCTTCTCCCATGGAGAGATGGTCTAGAACAATAAAATTCTTTGATTCAATTTTAAAATTAAGATGAACTGGTCATCAAAAGACCCCCCTAAAGCTCTCCTTCTTGCAATGTGTCTTTAAACGTTGTTTAACTTTGTAAGTATGAGGTCACAGTTGTAATGTGATGACTGATAAATGCGTTGGATACAAACAAATTCAGTCGATTCAGTTGATTGATGAGGAATGTGGGAAAGTCAGTGAAGTCAGGTCTCCCCCATTCACAGGGTGCCTTCCACTTCCTGGGGCTGGAGACTCCATCCAGGAGAGCCAGTCGGTTCTGCCTGGCAGGGGTCTCCGAAGCATCTCCTCTTAGTGCCTCTCAGTGAGCATTGAATCTTGCACCTCACATCTGACAGGACCTCTGTCGAGGGTGTGAACACGGTCTAGTCCTCTTTCCTTTCCCTTGACTGCGATGTTCCAGGCTGCCGGACTACTTGGGCGTGGGTGAGGTTATAGCTCTTGGCCACCTCATGCTTAGTCACAGGGAGCACCCAGTGGCTGGGGGCTGGTGGGACACTGTCATTAACTGCCCCACCCTTTGCTCCACTAACCAGAGGATTAAGGAAGGGCTCTGTTCAGTTAAATATAGGAATCTTACATGTTTTCTAGATTCATAAGAGGTTTGGGTGGGTTTATGCTCCTTAGTCATACAGAATACACAAACTTTGGTTTTATGTGTGTGTGTTTTGCATGAACGTGTGCTCTGTGTGTGTGTGTGTGTGTGTGTGTGTGTGTGTGTGTGTGTGTGTGTGCCTGTGGAGACCAGAGGGCAGCCTGAGATGTGTTATCATCAGGAATGCCATCCACCTTCTCTCTCTCTTTTGGTTTTTCGAGGTAGGGTCTCACTCTAGCTCAGGCTGACCTGGAATTCACTATCTAGTCTCAGGGTGGCCTTGAACTCCAGATGCATGTGCCACTTTGTGCATCTGGCTTTACATGGGTACTGGGGAATCGAACCCTGGCCATTAAGCTTTGCAGGCAAGTGCCTTAACCACTTAGCAATCTCTCCAGGTCAATAACAGTTTCAACATTTTGAATGTCTTCAGTGGGAAGGTTGGTCAGATTTTTTAAGACCTTCTTTAGCAGCAGTGAAATTAATCTGCTCATTCTTTGTGTTATGTCCACCTCTCTTAGGTATGCATGCTCATGTATGTGGTCTGTGGGTAGGAGTAGGGTAGAATGGTATGTGCCAATTTGTGCTTCTGGCTTTATGTGGGTACTGGGGAAATTGAACCTGGGCCATCAGGCTTTGCAGGCAAGTGCCTTTAACTACTGACCCATCTCCTTGGCCCTGGTGATACTACTTCTGTCCATTTCTTTCTTCTGATTGCTAGGAGAGAGTCCATGAAGACCTGAAGAATGTCAGAGTGAGAAATTCACATGGAACAAGAATATTTTCCTTCTGTATATCATATCTGGGATGTCAACTGTCAAGTAAATTCATTCCAGTATTTTAAATGGGAAAGATGAAATAACGATGCTTCTTTTTTATTTCATGGGTAAACACGTTCCTGAAGTTGTAGTTCATTAAATGGTTCATTCAACTAAATTGCCAGTGTGTTTGTGTTTCTGTGTGTGTGTGGCAGGTGAACGGTAACAATGGATGTCAGTTCTCACCTTCCACCTATTTTTGAGGCAGGGTCTGTCTTGGTTCACCGATGTATATACCAGGCTTGTTGGCCTGTGGTCCTTTGGGAGACTCTTCTCTGTCTACCTCCCAGCGCCCTACAGGAATGCTGCAATTTCTGATGCCTATTATAGCTGCTGGATTTTTCCATGGGTTCTAGGGATTCGAACTCAGGTGCTCACACTTGGGCAGCAAGAGCTTTATCCACTGAGCCATCTCCCCAGTTCTCAACTAAAATTTTATATTTTTTCATTACACTGCTTCACTCAGATTTCTCTGACAATTATCACATATGTTTAATTTTTTCCTCATTAGTTCCCTGTTTGCTTACACACCTGAACATTTTGTAGTACTGTGATTTGCTACATATTTTGTCAACGAGTAAAGTTTTCTGAAGGCATTGCATACACAGTGAATTTAAAAGGTGAATGAGATTTTAGGTGTTAGCAGACATTCTAGATCAGAAAAGATATGGAGAATTCATGAGTAATCCGAGGAGTTGCCTCCTCGGTTCTTTGGCCAGCTCATAATACCATTGATTTATGACACCTACACCCCTTTCCCAACTGGTAAATACTCTAACCATGACATTGTAAACATCGAGAGATTTTTCCCTGTATGAGTTCAAATAAACCTGTAATCATTTGTATTTGTCTTAGAGAATTCTGGGAAAAGCTCATTTTCACACACACACACACACACACACACACACACACACACACACACACACACAAAGAGTTTAATCTAGATTCCACATAAGAGAGACATTTACGTTTGTCTTTCTGAGTCTAGCTTATTTCAATTAACATAATGAACTCCAGGTCTGTCCATTTTTTTCCTGTAAATGTCATGATTTCTTTTTTTTTTTTACCTTTTTTTTGGGGGGGGTAGGGTTTCTCTCTAGCTCAGGCTGACCTGGAATTCACTATTTACCATTATGCATTGATATAATAGTATTATTTACTCCATAGACCTCATTCAGAGTTATCCTTCCCTCCCTCCTTCTCTTCCTCTCCCCTTTGCTTCACAGTTCAATGTAGGTTACAAACTCATTTTATAATCTGATTGGGTTTTTAAAAATCAATTCTAAAGCTGGGCGTGGAGGTACACCCCTTTAGTCCCAGCACTTGGGAGGCAGAGGTAGGAGGATCGCTGTGAGTTTGAGGCCACCCTGAGACTACATAGTGAATTCCAGGTCAGCCTGGGCTAGAATAAGACCCTACCTTGACAAACAACCAACCAAACCAAGAAAAAAAATCAACTCTACTGAGGTATACTGTGAGTATAAGAAAGAGCATCTCCTTTAAGTACAGCACCAAAGAGGATTGACACATGCACACTTCTAACATTTCCACAATCCCCAAAGGTTCTCTTTGTCCCTTCCCCGTTAAGTCCACTCCTGTTTAGGTAACCACTCATGCAGATGGGAGTTATCTTTTCTTCGGTTCTGTTTAGACGAAATCACACAATATGTATGTGCTTTTTTGTGTCCAGTATCTTTAGCTTAGCATAATGCTTGAGAGACAGTCTGTTGCTGTATTATGTTTGAGACATGAACTTGCTCTGTATCCCAGGCTATCCAGGAACCCACAGTTCTTTCATCTTCGCCTCCAGAGCCCTGGGATTATAGGTGTGGGTTACTCTGTCAATTGCAGAGCAGTATCTTATTTATGGACATACTATAATTTGTTGATAGACGTTTATTCCTTCTTCCCTCTCTTTTGCTTTTCCACACCAAACTGCCATGCATATTTTTGTACAAGTCTTTCTGTGGACATATGTTTTCATTTCTCTTGAACTGTTGGAACATATGTGAAATGTTTTTTTTTCTTCGTAGGAAACTGCCAAATTGCTTACTTAAGCAATTAAACCATTTTATATTTGGATCAACAATGTACGAGTTCCAGTTCGTCCAATGCTTGCCAAAGGTTGATTTAAATTTAGCAATTCTGGCTGCAAATGACTTCTCACTCAGGCTTTAATTTGTCTTTTGTGGATCATCAGTGATGTTGAGCATCAGATGAGGAGATTAAAAATGTATGGATAATACTCATAATTTTCATCACATACCTGTTGTGCTAAACTGTATTTGAACACTGTATTAATTAACTTTCTCCTTGCTGGGACATAATACCTGGTAAAAACCAATTTATGGGGATGGAGAGATGGCTTAATGGTTAAGGCACTTTCCTGCAAAGCCTAAGGAGCCAGGTTTGATTCCTCAGTACCCATATAAAGCCAGATGCCTGAGGTCCTGGTGCACCTATTATCTCTTTCTGCTTGCAGCTAACTAACTAACTAACTAACTAACTAACTAACTAACTAACTATAAAATTAGCTGGCATGGTGGCACATGCCTTTAATTCCAGTGCTTTGGAGGCAGAGGTAGGAGAATTGCTGTGAGTTCAAGGCCAGCCTGAGACTACATAGTAAATTGCAGGTCAGCCTGGGCTGGAGCAAAACCCTATGTCAAAAAGGCAAAACAACAACAACAACAACAAAAAGAAATGTATGGGCTGGAGAGATTGCTCAGTGGTTAAGGCACTTGCCTCCAGTGCCTAAGGCCCCTGGTTCAATTCCCCATGACCCACATAAGCCACACACAAAGTTGTGGCCCTGGTGTGCTCTCTCTCTCTCTCTCTCTCTCTCTCTCTCTCTGCTTGAAAATGAATAAATAAAAAATATATATTTAATAAAAGAAATGTATAATACTTAAAATATTACAGAGGAAATGACAGATTAAGGTATTGGGGAGATTACTCAGTGGTTAAATACACTTATTGATAAAGCCTGCAGACCTGGGAGCAATTTGATTCCCCAGTACCCACATAAAGCCAGTTGCACAAAGTGGCCCATAGATCTAGAGTTCATTTGCAGTGGCTGGAGGCCCTGGCATGCTCATGCTTATTCTCTCAAATAAATAAAAAATGTAAAAAGGAAATGGTGAATTAAGAATGCATGCTACTTTCTCTGTTAGCCTGAGAACCTCCTCCAGGGAGATGCTGGTAGACACTGAGGAGACTCGAAATTTATTAAAGAAGAAAATCAGAGGCTGCTGAGAGCTCAATACTAAAGTAGACTTATAATACACCCTCCACGGCTCAGGGAACATTGTGGAAGAGAGGCAGAAAGAATGTAAGAGCCACAGGGTGGGAAGGTGTGCTCTGAGGCATTGACCCCACTGTGAATACCAGTAACCCCACTGAGGAGGGCCCTCAGAGGAGTGGGGGAAGAGGTCATAAGAGTGTAGAACCACATGGGAATATGACCAGTTGACAATATGTTCATGTATTAACATTCTCAGTAAAAATAAAAAGAGAAATGTACAATGCCTGATGATTTTTCTTTTTGTGATGGTATCAACTCTTAGTAATCATAGCCCAAGATGTATTAATTAATTAGGGGTCATATTTTATCAGCATTCTTTGTCTGTTAGATGGAATATACTTATAAAAGAAAACTTCATACCAATTACTTAGTTATCTAAGATTTCTTTAGAAATACCAAAAATGCTGAGCTTTTTCTCTTTGTATCAGTTTTCCTTTCTTGTTGGTCTTTATTATCCAGAATTAGATAAATTGTATGAACAAATCTTATGATGATAGACCCATTACCCTCTTCCCTGTCCCCAACCCACTGGGGACTCTCCTCATGGGTGCTCTGGATCAGTCCATGGGGTGGGGGTTATAAATAGCACAGGAGGTAGCCAGGTTCTCACCCTTTCAAAACATTAAGTTGGCTAGAAGAGTGTATTTCTTTTTCTTAAAAAAATATTTATTTTCACACATGCGTAGGTGCTCCAGGGTCTCTTGCCACTGCAAACACCAGACATGTGTCATTTAAAAATATTTTATTTATTTCTTTGAAAGAGAGATTGAAACAGAAAGTAAGAGAAAGACACAGAGAAAGTGAGCAAGGGCGCACCAGGGCTTCCAGCCTCTGCAAACCAACTCCAGATGCATGTGCCACTTTGTGTATCTGGCTTTATGTGGGCACTGGGGAATTGAACTCAGGCCATCAAACTTTGCAAGCAAATGCCTTTCCATGCTGAGCCATCTCTCCAGCCCCACCATGTATCTCTTTTTGTGTCCTGATTACATGTGGCTTGGAAATTGAACCTGGGCTACCGGGCTTTGCAAGCAAGCACCTTTAACTGCTGACATAGCTCCTCAACCCCCAGCAAAGTGCATTTCCAAAGACAGTAGAAGAATGTGGATGAAGGTGATGTCGGCTCATTTGCAAGAGCTGACCATACATACTCGTTTCATGGAGTCTCATCTTTGGTTTCTTGAAGAATATGCAATTGAAATAGAAAGTTCTGCATGCCACGCCAGGAAAATGGGCAGAAGATGGATCCTTGCTCACCTTCAAAGCATTTAATTTAATTATTTCTCCATCTCCTCAAAGAAGCAGATGTTATTAACTTCATTTAAAAGATAAGGAAATGAAGACTTGAAGAAGGCATTAGAGCACCTTGCCCCAGGTATGAGGGAGTTACCATGAGAGATGAGATTATAATTTATATATAACCTAATATTTAATACTAACCTCAGGAAGATAGGTTCAGGGAGAGCCAGAGAAAAGGAGAAATGGAGATCTCCAATTCTGAGACCACAATTAAACAAATATTTTAATTAATTATTTATTTATGAAGAAGACAAAGAGAAAGAGGGGGGAGAGAGAGAGAGAAAGAGAGAGAAAGGAAAAAAAATGGGCACACCAGGGCCTCCTGCCACTGAAAACAGAACTCTGGATGCATGTGCCACTTTGTGCATCTGGCTTTATGTGGGTACTGGGGAATTGAACCCAGGCTGTCAGGCTTTGCACGTAAGTACCTTAACCTCTGAGCCATCACTCCAGCCCCTGAGACTACAATTTTGCATCGCACAGAAACTCAAGGTTGCTTTGTAGCATGACCATTATCAAAAAGGTATTTGATATTATGAGAAAATACCAGATAACTGTAAACGGATACTATGATTCCTTATACCACTGTGGGTCTCTTTTTCATGAGATGATAATAATAGTAAATTGATCACTGTATTCAGTGTCCAGGGTGCCAACTATGACACCATGTTTGTCACCGTACATCAGGCATGAGGGAGATGACAGTCACTGATCTCTAAGGTAAAACTACTTACCTCTTGTTCAAAGCAAAGATAATATTCCTAGAGAAAATTGAATGCCTTTGCTTCACTCTGAAAGGTCACCTGTGTGTTTGGCAAATGCCATACCATAACTTGGGAGCTGGCTTTCCCCACACTTGAGTCTGTGCTTGGGCTTTTCAAGGTAGAGATATTAAAGTTCCATCTTGGAGCTGGAATCTATTAAGTTGGTGTCCTCCACCCAGGCTAATTATCCCAACACCCTCTAATTGCCTGGACCTTGGGGAAGCTTGCTTCATCAGCACAAACTGGCTGTTAGTGGGGTGAGAGTTAGGGAAACTCAAAGGAACTCAAGATGGTTCAAAGGATGAATGCAGAAGCCTCGTCCTGACATTAGGTTTTTATTAATCACCTAACAATACCTTCTAACAAAACCCATTTACAGAGCTCAAAGTTGACTTGAACAGAGCAGACGCTTCCTAAGTTCTGTAGATGTTGAGCCATGACTCAGACACTCCGTTTGACTGGCTGGGTGAGAAAACTGTCTGTTTAATTTACACCTCATTTAACTCCCGACTCATGTACCAATAAACAGATTTATTGACACTTTGGGCTGTCAAAGGAGCCACATTTTCCTTTTTTCCCCCTCTTCCCTAAGTTAAAGCCAGCTTGGCTGCAAGGGCTGCTTGGCTCTCTGAAGACTCTCTGAAACCCTTGTGACCTGTAGAGACGCAGGAGGATTGTGATATTCCTATCCAGCCTCCTCCGACCTGAATCCACGAAGGGACTCTCCCACTCCCCATCAGGCTCTCCTTCTCTGGTTGCTGACCTCTCTCTGTGATGTGTGACCTTGTAAGCGGTAGCAAGGCATTGTCCATTCAATTCTGGAATATTAACAGCTTGATAAGTAGGTTTGGGACTGAGTATCATTGCTAATGTCAAAGACCCAATTTATACAAGTTGAGCAAATTACTTTGTTACATTGACAAGTGGTGTAGCTAGCAATATAATTCAGATAGGAGTCTGTCAGCTTTCTGCCATAACAGATACCTGAGATGCTCCTGTCAGCGAATGGTCGGTTCCATGGTTCCATTGTTTTTAGGTCTGTGCTGAGAGAGCGCTTCATGGGAGGGAAGTGAGAGAGGGGAGGAGACCTGGATTTCACTATTGTCTCAGAGGGTCTTCCTCCAGTGACTATAGACCACCCATTCATTAGGCTCGACCTCTAAAGTCTCCTCTCTCCCCACAGTGCCCAGCTGAGGACCTAGCCTCTAGCATGTAGGTTTTGCGGGATGTTGAAGACCCAAACCATGGCCCCATAGGATAATTGTGGGTGAGAATTCATTGTGGGGATCTTGTATCTTCTCCCTGGATGGGTGGCAGCAAGTTCCAGAGGTGGGTGAGTCTCCTTTAGAGAGAAACCTGATAGCAAATGTCATGGGAATTACTTTTGGTTCTTTCATTCTTTTTAAAAATATTTTATTTAGGAGAGAGAGATAGAGAGAGAGAGAGAGGGAGGGAGGGAGAGAGGGAGAGAGAGAGAGAGAGAGAGAGAGAGAGAGAGAGAGAGAGAGAGAGAGAGAGAGAGAGAGAGAGAGAGAGCCTGTAGCCACTGCAAATGAACTCCAGAAGCAGGTGCCACTTTGTGCATCTGGCTTTACCTGGGAACTGGGGAATTGAACCCAGGCTGTCATGCTTTTCAAGCAAATGCCTTTAACTGCTGAGCTATCTCTCCAGCCCCTGCTTTTCTCGTTTTTAAGATGAGCATCATAATAACCGTCAGGAGTTTGGGATGAGATAACACATTTTATATAACTACTTTGAAGAAAATGGTGGTTATATGATAACAACTTATAAATAGCAAAGCACTATAATTATTATAGCGATACTTGTTATAGTGACAGTAATAATAAATATCATTGAATATGAAATGACAAATATATGCTCTTCTCCTTGAACTATTAATCCTGTTCTCTAAGGTTGCATCAAATTCATATTTATTCTAATTTTTCTTCTTTATAAGACATTATGCCCCAAAGATAGCAAGCAAAATTGTCATTTAAGTTGTACACATATGCATGTGTGATATAGCCAGTTAAGTCACCTCAAGTTTTAAAGACTATCATTTTTTCTAATTAAAATATAATCTACCTTTTTATCTCTGCACCTGCTATAGAAGTAAAACCAACCTCTTTGAGCTTTATAACTTCATTACAGCTTTAGAGAATAAAAAAATCAAGATAATAACAACGTGGTGGAGGCAGGATTTCACTCTTGAACCTTTACAATCTGAAAGTTACATTACATTTCCAGGTAGGGTCTCGCTCTAGCCCAGGCTGACCTGGAATTCACTATGCTGGCCTTGAACTCACAGGGATCCTCCTACCTCTGCCTCCCAAGTGCTGGGATTAAAGATGTGCGCCACCTTGCCTGGGGCCCCACTTCCTTTTTAATGTGGAGGATTTTAGGGCCCAGGAAGTTCTTTCTTTCTTTCTTTCTTTCTTTCTTTCTTTCTTTCTTTCTTTCTTTCTTTCTTTCTTTCTTTCTTTCTTTCTTTCTTTCTCTCTCTTTCTTTCTTTCTCTCTCTTCCTTCCTTCCTTTCTTTTTTCTTTCTTTCTCTCTTTCCTTTCCTTTCCCTTCTTTCTTTCTTTCTTTCTTTCTTTCTTTCTTTCTTTCTTTCTCTCTTTCTTTCTCTCTCTTCCTTCCTTCCTTTCTTTTTTCTTTCTTTCTCTCTTTCCTTTCC